>ML428594.1:0-21467 GCA_005239525.1 Nicotiana knightiana | reverse complement strand
ATATCATAAGGTGCATTGGGAGCATCAGATTCGTGGAGTTTTGGCTATTAAGGTTCAGGGAGTATCATTGTGGTCAGATGATGAATTATGCGGTGCATGGTGCTAATTCAGCAAATGTATGCATCTATGTTCTGGTATATCGTGTGGTAGTTGATATAGTGTTTATACATTGGAACTAGGCCTGGTAGAGAAATTTCAGGTGTTGGAACTGGATTCTGAGCCTATTATATGGATAAAAGAAGAAATCTTCAGATTTGATCAAGCTAATGTACTCAGCTGGGTTGTGGTAGCACGGGTAGGTGCGCGAAGTGTTAAACAGTGAATTTAGATATCTCCAAAGCAGTTCTTGGCATGTTCAGTGACGAACGTCTGTTCAAGTGAGGGAGAATGTAACGACCCGATCGGTCGTTTTGAGCTCTAGCGTGTCGTTCAGCCGTTTGAGGTCATGAGCAAATCCATTTCAGGTGTTATGACTTGTAGGTGCGGTCGAAATTTAATTTCGGGAAGTTCATAGTCAAATTGGAAGGAAAATTTTCATTTTAGAAGCCTTAAGTTGGAAAAATTGACTAAGATTGGAATTCTGAGTAAATGACCTCCGACTCAGGATTTGAAAGTTCCTACAGGTTCGTATGATGATTTCGGACTTGGGCGTATGTCCGGATCGGGCTTTGGATAACCCGGGGGCGTTTCGTTGTATATTGTGGAAATCAGCAAGTTTGAAGAAATTTCCTAAGTTTGGCTTGAAGTGCATTTCAGTCATATTGATGTCTGTTTGGGATTTNCCGGAGGTCAACTTGGAGTCATTTGGCTAAAGATAGAAATTTGAAGGTTTTTGAGAAATCCGACCGGAAGTGAAAATTTTGATATCGGGGTCGGAATGCGATTCCGGAAGTTGGAGCAGGTCCGTAATGTCGAATATGACTTGTGTGCAAAATTTGGGGTCAATCAGACGTGATTTGATAGGTTTCGGCATCGGATGTGGAAGTTTGAAATTTCAAAGTTCATAAAGTTTGGATTTGGGTGCGATTCGTGGTTTCGGCGTTGTTTGATGTGATTTGAGGCCTCGACCAAGTCCGTGGGATATTATGGGACTAAGTCGTGTGATTGGACGTGGTCCCGGGGGCCTCGGGTGTGTTTCGGGGCAAGTTCGGACCATTTCTTTTCTCTGTTTTGTTGCTGTTGTTTCTGGTGTATCTGGTGTGCTCCGCGATCGCGGTCCCTTGTGTGCGATCACGGAGAAGGAAAATGGAGGGATGCTGGATTGGCTTGTGCATTCACGGTGAAGGGAGTGCGAACGCGGTTGCTTGGGTTGTGATCTCTACGCGAATGCAGGTAAGGTGTGCGAACGCGTAGAGAAAAGGGGAGTTGGGTGCCTGGGGGCCGTTTGGCCTATGCTAACGCACAAGGAGGCCTGCGAACGTGGATGGTCACGGAAGTTGCCCTTCGCGAACGCACTCAGGGTGTTGCGAACACAGAGAGGAAATTGGGGCCTGGGAAGATTAATTTAAATGCGAGATGTTGGCCATTTCCTTCATTTGTTTCATTGATGTGGGCGATTTTGAGGAGCTTCAAGAGGGGATTTTCNTTTTAGCCACGAATTGAGCATGAATATTTGAGTAAATTGTATATTTGAACTAGTAAAGCTATGGTAGAGTTTATCTTTGAGAAATTTCAAAATCCGGGCACGTGATCCCGAGGGCATTTTGGTCAATTCCTTGAGCGGAGATAGGAGTTTATATAATTTGGATTATTAACAAATATTAGAGTAGATTTTAATTGGTTTGCCGTTATTTGGTTAGTNTGGAATTTCGGAGCGAGGTAAGTCTCCTTTCTAACTTTGTGAGGGGGAATTTTTCCCCTAGGTGAACTAATTAAATATGTGCTACTATTTGTGGGGGCTACGTGCGCACGAGGTGACGGGAGTCCGTGCGTAGCTACTATTATGCTTATGTTCGGGTAGCCTAGGACCCACTAGCATGTTTTACTTGTTGTACTTGCAACTTTGTTGGTAAAACGGGACTGTCTAATCTCATTGAATTAGTAAATGAATACTTAGGTAGGTTAAACTTCATTTTCTTAGTCATGTAAAAAGAGAATGTATCCTTCTTCGGCTAAATATTCCCTGATAAATTCCGGATATATTACCTGAATGGGACTATTTATATGCGGGTACCCGAGTCGGAGGTATGATTCGCGAGCGGGGTAAATCCTCCTACCACACTCTTATGAGATCGGGTTGTTCGCCTCGGCAGGATTTATGTACCACACTCTCATGAGAGTGGGCCGTACGCCACGTCGGATTGAAAAATACATCTATGGTTCGCGTCGTTCGACCTTTAGGCAGTGCACAGTTTAATTTTATGTTGGATCGGGCCGTACACCTCGGCATTTCCTTTCCTATGTACTTATTATCCCCATTGAATCGTGCGTAATGTTTGGCTAGAAGCCAGTGTACAGGGTTTTCCCTAAGTTGAAGTATAATAACCTTTTGGTGAAGCCGTATCTATGTATATGTTTTGGTTATGGAAGTAAATTGTAAATTGAGAGCTGAATAAATTGTAAGGAAGGGATCGTACCGTGTAATTATACCCTTTTGATATATACTCTTACTTTGTTTCGTATTGATTCATTTCATTACTATACCTGATATTAATTGACTTCTAGAAAGTGTCTAATTCGACCTCTCGTCACTACCTCTCTGAGGTTAGGCAGGATACTTACTGAGTACACGTTGTTTTCGTACTCATGCTACACTTGCTGTACATTTTGTTGCACAGGTACCTTCATAGAAAAGTGGCTGACTTGCAGACTTAGACAGGCTGCATCATCCGGAGACGACCCGCAGCTGGCAGAGCCTTCCTCATATGTATTTGTATTTTATTATAAATTCCTTGTCCAATTTGTATCTCGGACAAGCGTTATAATAATTGTATAAATTCTTAGAAATTGCTCATGTACTTGTGTCACCGGGTTCTGGGATGTATTTTATCAAAATGGAATATTGGACTGTTATTTCTACTTAATGGATTTTATTTTGATATTACGCGTTAAGTGAAAGGTAATGATTTCAAAAAATGCTAAAACAGGAAATTTAACTTAACCATTTAATGATTGGCTTGCCTGGCAGTGGTGTCCGACGCCATCACGACCTTATGGATTTTGGGTCGTGACAAAAAAAACAAAATAAAGGAAGAAGAACACAAAATATAAATTGGTGGACTATCGGAAATTGAGGTCCACAAATTTGATTTGGCTAACATCTCAAACAAGAAAAAGAAATAAACGTACATAACGTAATAGCTTAAGTTTTGAGGATTAACAATGTCAAAAATATTTACTCCTTGTGATCAATTTAAATGATAATTGTAGTTCGTTCTATTAAGTAGCACTTATTGGTGAATATCTAAAATAAACTATAAATAACCTAATATAACATGTCGAATTACACTAAAGGAAAATTGGTGCATGAATCCTTTTGTGTTCATGCAATTTAAGAGAATATTGTAAAAAAATTCATTATGTTGTCGATATATATAACTTAATTCCTATATAAAAAGGATAAAATTAAAATTGAAGATTGAAGCAAATATACTAATTAATCAATACAAAAAATTATCATAATTTATGAATTTATTGATATAAAATAACCTCAATCAAATAACAAAAAAATATGTTGTAACACTTTTCTTTATACTAATTATTTATATAACATATAGTAATAATAATAATAATAATAATAATAATAATAATAATTTAAAATAAATTTGAGGCCTTCAAATTCCGGGGGCCTAAGGCGACGGCCTCACTGCCCAAGCCTTTAGAGTCACCCCTGACTCGAACATTATCGTTATAAAAATTAATTTTAAGTAATCACTTGCCTGACCTGATATAGTAAAACTAAAACATACAAATGCACTCACTACTCCTTACTTAAATTTATGTGATATTCCCAGTGAATCTCGGTAAAACATGGCGCATGTGTAGGAGGTGACATGCTCGTTGGGATCGGTGGTCCCATTGTACTTAGGTATATCCGGCATATGAAACTTTTTTGGAATGGGTTTTGGAGCCGCACTTGGAGGAAACGCCTGTTGTACAAATTTCTTTGAATCCATCCCTTTCAAAATTAGCGGTGCCCATGGTATCTGATCAACTCGGGAGTTGTATGTTTCAATTTGTTTTATCATTATCTTTAATTTTCTTCTCTCCCGACTAAATTCTTTTGGTGAGTTCCTCGAGCTTTTTTATTATTGCAGGATCGGTCCCTGATTTGTTATTATTCGACCTCTAGGTTACTGGCTCGGTACGGCGGGTGGCTTCCGGTTCGACCCCACTCGGAGTTCTATGTTGATTTTGTAGTTGCGCAATAGTGACTTGCTGAGCCTGTAGGATTTTGAATATTACCTGGAGACTAACTCCTCCATCTCCTCCGCCCTGTGCACCTTGGCCGCCAGATAGGCCTTCTCTGCGTACACTCCCTTCAGGGTTGCTCCCAGGTTCGCATTCAAAGCAATGTGCGAATTGACGTCGACTGGGTTGGCAACAGATTCTCCCCCGATATCAGCTTGTGGCACCTCGATCCCTGGAGCAATTACATTGTCGTTCTCCCCGTGAAATCCGAGGCCAATGTCACCATGTGTGGGTGCGTTTTGTGAGTTTGACATGTTTTAACCTGAAAGCAAAAATACATGACAAGAACAAACGTAAAATAGTGTATGTTATCGGAATCAGTATTGAATAATCACTATTATCCTTAGCCCCACAGTGGGCGCCAAACTGTTTACCCTAAAATTTGGATAACAATTAAACTTATATTGTGGTTTTAAGGATATGTGATGTCGTCCAATACCAATTGATAAACGAGAAGATAAATGAATGAATTAGATTGTAAAATAAATCAAACCAGTGCAAAAGCGAAGCCTCGACCTCAAATTGAAGTAACCTCGAGGTGATATTGTGAGAACGATAAAGAATAAAACAACTCTGATGAACGGTATGTAGATCAATAAGCAAGAAACAAATGAATGTATATATTTTTCTCAGTAAGGAATGATCATTACAATTGAATGGAATTCCTCTTTATATAGTAAAATAGTCCTAATTAAAGTATACTTCTAATTAGAGTGGTCAATAGTCTAATTAAAGTATACTTCTAATTAGAGTGGTCAATAGTCAAACAGTTGATTAACCGCTATAGATTTTATCTGTTCCGAGATTCACGCCACAATCCTCGACCAAACGCAGATATCTCGCCCTTTCTGTTACAAATCTATCCCGATATTACTCGAAGTCTATCTCTTCTAGTCCCGATTGATATCGACCTCGATCTGGAAAGAGGCTTCAATTTCAGACTCGACGTCTTAGCTCTTCGACATAACATCCCAATCTCGAAGTCTACCCGATTTCTACCGTATACAAGGGTTTCTTGAAAGGTATTTCTAAAGATATTTGTGATTTTCTCAAGAGATATGCTAGTAACATTTAATAGAACTATTATAGTGAATTAATTTTAAAATTTTAATTTAATTTAAATAATGATTGATTCTAATATGCATGATCACATTTTTATCAAGTGTTATTGAAGTACTTCAATCTCTTTTTTCTTCCATATATGTCAACGCCAGTTAAACTTTTTATTTCTTTCAATTTTAAGACCCTATTTTGTTGGTAATTTGTAACATATCATTATCTAGGTTTCATATTGATATGTTAGTTCTATATACTCTTTCAGCCTAAGTAGTACATAAAGAATCAGAAGGCATTATGCATAGTTGATAAATATTCTTTCCATCTCAAATTATCTGTATATTAATTAGGAAGAATTTTCGACTATTTTACCCTTATATATGTCTTAGGATATAATTTCTCTTCATTGATTATTTACTCCATAATTGATGAGTAGTCTTCAAGAATATTTACTACTATTATCGGTAAAAAGAGAAAAATAATTAACTTTTTCGTGTACTTCTAAAACGATATTATTTGAGACATCCATTTTAGAAAATACGACAGATAATTTGAGATGGATGCAGTAATACATAAAGAATAAATAATGGTTGACACAAAAAGCCCATTTTATGTCCAAATATGTCCTTGAACTATGTGAAATCAAGTGAATTTGCCCGTCGTCAATACTTTATTACAACTATGCCCTTGCTATCAATTACTTACTCCAAATATCCCTCATTTTAAATGGCCTCATATGGAGGCATATTTGGTCTCACAGGAGGCTATATTTGACCCATTAAAGCTCTTATATTAGTGAAATTATCAGTTATGTTAGCTAATAAGTAAGTTAGTACAAAACCTAGCCAATTCATAAAATATTACCAATATTAGCCAATTAGTTATATATAACAAAAAAAATAAAAAATTTGCTTTCTTTTGAGTGGGTGTTGTTGGAATAGATTAGATACATCTTAGGCAATTTAAATCTCAATTTGGGACGATTTGATAGATTTTTGAGGTGGTTTAATTAAAAATTTGAAGTACAAAATAAACATGGATAAAGATTATATGTGTATCACACTGTGTATCATTTGTGTATCACATATGTATCATTTTTTTTATCAAATGTGTATCACATGTATATCCATGTATATATGTGTGTGAGATACATGCATGATACATGTGTCGCGGAAGAATTTTGAACTCGATTTTATATGTATTTGGCTAATTTTGGTAAGTCTATGATTAATGGCTAGATGCTAGTAAATTAGGACTTATATGAGACATTTCTGTAAGATTCATTTATATTATTGAGTTATATCTTGTTTGGTTCATGAGAATGTAAGGATAAAATCTTGCTCAAATCGATTGTTTTTCTTTTCTAAATCTTAAATACGAACAAAGAAAAGCAAAGCATAGAAAAACCTAAACTATTTTGTTGGAAGAGAAATTTATATCATGGCCGACCAATTTGAGAGGTTTCTCTTCCAACAAATTGTTTAGATTTTTGTACACTTTGCTTGTCTTTACTCTTAAACCCCTTTATTCCTAGGCAAAATGTATCATGTTTTATTTGTATGGAGCGAGTAACTAATTTATATTTTGCTATTGGGTTGAGATTCGATATATTTAATTGATGCAGTTGATTTATTTATTGCCTATGATGGCTAAACTTGTCTATTATATTAGTTTTTATTGTTATGATACCAAGAGTGACTATTTATTGGTATTTTGAGGCATATGATGCCGATATTTATTGATATAGGTGTTCCAATAAATGGTTTAGTTTTTTCGACTCTTTGATTCTCTTTGTTCGTATTTAAGATTTACAGAAGAAAAGTAATCAATTTCAAGGACATTTTATCATTGCAAACTTTCGTTATATTCAGGGGCGGCTCAATGAATCTCGTGGTCTAAGGCGAAATCATATTGAGATGTCCTCAAATTTATTTTATAAAAATATTTACACTAACAACAAAAATTTACTTTCTAAATAATAAATTAATTATTTAAGACAAAAATAAGCAAATTTCAAAAAAAAACAAAAAGGAAGAAGAACACAAAAAATAAAGTGGTGGACTATCATAAATTAAGGTCCACAAATTTGATTCGGCTAACATCACAAACAAGAAAAAGAAATAAACATACATAACGTAATAACTTAAGTTTTGAGCATTAACGATTAAAAATATTTACTCCTTATGATCAATTTAAACGATAATTGTAGTTCACTATATTAAGTAGCACTTATTGGTGAATATCTAAAATAAACTATAAAAACCTAATATAACATGTCGAATTACACTAAAGGAAAACTGGTGCATGAATGCTGTGTTCATGCAATTTAAGAGAATGTTGTAAAAGTAATTCATTATGTTGTTGATATATATAACTTAATTCATATATAAAAATGATAAAATTAAAATTGAAGACTGAAGCAAATATACTAATTAATCAATAAAGAAAATTATCATAATTTATGAATTTATTGATATAAAATAACCTCAATCAAATAACAAACAAATATATTGTTACACTTTTCTTTATACTAATTATTTATATAACATATTGCAATAATAATAATAATTTAAAATAAATTTGAGGTCTTCAAATTCTTGGGGCCTAAGGAGACGACCTCACTGCCCAAGCCTTTAGAGTCGCCCTTGACTCGAACATTATCGTTATAAAAATTAATTTTAAGTAACCATTTGTCTGACCTGATATAGTAAAACTAAAACGTACAAATGCACCCATTACTCCTTACTTAAAATTTATATGATATTCCAAGTGAATCTCGGTAAAATGCGGAATAGATATTGGGTATATAAATAAATATATCTTAGACTGTAATGATGCGTTTTAAATTCGTGCAGGCTTAGGCCCAACGCGAATAATATCACTAGTAGACTGGACTTAGGGGTGGCTCAAACACATATGTGGTCTAAAGCTAAAGTCTAATGAGAGGCCTAAATTTTTAAAAGAAAGTTATGATAGATATATTTTTATTTGAAGCCTATTTTTCTTTCTTTTCGAGATGCATAGTTGTTACTAATTTTTCTTATAATCGATTTCCTCTAATAATTCTTTTTCAATGATAATATAGTCAATCCATTTAATCTATCTTGAGACATTGTTAATCAGAGGCAACTATTATAGAAAAACTCCACTTTTATATGAAAAGTACTACATAAATATTAGTAGTATTTTTTTTTTTAAATACTTATAAATATACTATTTCTAAAAAAGGGGCCCCCCAAAATTTGGGGTCTAAGGCAAAAGCCTCACTTGGAATAACGTTAGAGTCGGCCTTGGTTATATTACCATGAACCGAACAAAAGCTCAATCAAATAAAAAGTTAAAGGGCCAAATTATAACGATCCGACCGGTCGTTTTGTGTTCTAGGACCCCGTGCCCCTAAATGAGACTTCCCGTAGTTTCTTTTTCTGATTTATGACTTGCGAGGATGGTTGGTTCGAGGTTTGGAGGAGTTTGGAACACTTAGTTCCTTAAGGTTGGCCTTAAAGGCCAAGTTTGACTTAGGTCAACATTTTTAATAAACGACCTCGGAATCGAGATTTAAAGGTTCTGGTAGGTTCGTATGATGATTTCTGACTTGGCCGTATGTTCAGAACGGGTTTTGGATGACCCGAGAGCGTTTCGGCGCCAAATAGTGAAATATGATTCCTTAAGTTCAAAAATTGAGGTTTGGAATGTGTTTTTGTGTTATCGAGGTCCAAACGGAATTTCGAGACCAAGATAGTTCCGTTATGTCATTTATGTCTTGCTCGCAAAATTTGGTGTCATTATGAGTAGTATAGGTAGGTTCGACGTGTTGAAAGTGAATTATAGAACTTGAAGTTCAAAGTTTGATTCAATTTGGTTTTGGGCTCGGATTTTTAGTTTCGTTGTTGTTTTTCGCGTTCCGAGAATTTGAGCGAGTCCGTATCATGAATACAGACTTGTCAGTGCCTTTGGACGGGGTTCCGGGGGGCTCGAGTGAGTTTCGGACCCCTCGGAGCTAAATGCCAAACACCAGGATTTCTCAGTCTGGTTTCCTTCTATGCGTTTCCGGGTGTGCTCATGCGTTCGCATCGAAGGAGTTGGTCAGGGGTGAAATTACCCTATGCGTTCGCATAGGCACGTCGTGTTCGCATAGGGTAAGTCAATGGCCGACTAAAACTTTGCTCTTCACGTTCGCACCCTTCCAACCGCGTTCGCGTAGGTCTAGCCCAACTAGCCTCCACGTTCGCGAGACCCCCTCCGCGTTTGTAGGGCCCTCAGGGGGGCCTGGGCCTTAGCCTTCACGAACGCACTGCCCCAGTCGCGTTCGCATAGAAGGGGGCAGTTGGGTAGTAACATTAAAATCGAGACTTGGTCTCTTTTTGAGCCATTTTCTTCACTTTGGACGATTTTGAGAGCTTGCAAAGAAGCGATTCGACCTAGAAATTGTAAGGTAAGTAATTCCTACCATAAAATGAGTTAAATACTTGAATCCTTGGGTAGATTAACGCATTAAATTAGTAGAAATCATCGGACTAGAGTAAAACCTAGGGTTTTGATAAAAATGAGAATTTACCAAGGAATATGTTATGAAATCATGAAAAAACGATATAATATTGATCCTTAGGTTATGGGTGATCATTTTCCTTAAAAATTTCCGGAATCCGAGTATGTGGGCCCGGGGTGTATTTTGGGATTTTGCAATTTAGGTTGAAATAATCATTTAAATATGGAAATTTCATACTTTTGAGTATAGATTGATTTATTTATGCAATACTTGGCTAGGTTCGAGTCCTTAGGCGACGAATTTGGAGTTTCAGGCGCGTTCTTGACTCGGAAAGTAGGCTTGACACGAGGTAAGTCTCCTTTTTGAATCTTGTAAGAGGGAATTGTCCCCATAGGTGAATATAAATAATTGCATGTCTTTATTTGTGAGGGCTACGCACGCACGAAGTGACGAGAGTCCGTGGTAGCTACCATTATGCTATGTCGGGGAGTTTAGGATTCACAAGCATGCTTTATGTGTCGTATCTATAATCTTAAATGTTAATTTAGATTGCCTAATATCCTTGAATAATTAAGTGAACATCAAGGAGGTTACATTCTGAAATTTATATTATTGAATCCTTCTCTGTAAGTATATTCTCTACTGAATTTCCTGTTAATTATGTGTATATATACGGGTACCCGCGTGTGATGGCCCAAAAGGTCATCCCTTGTTTTATAAGTCGAAAATGTGTTCTGAGGCCTTGAAAACCTCCTTTTATCTCACCTCGTTTTACGTGCACATCCCGGGCGTACATCCGGGAAGCTTTTATAGGAAAACTTGAGAAAATGCTAGTTTTTGCCTTTAAAATTTGATTTAAGTTGACTTCGGTCAATATTTTGGGTAAATGGATCCAGACCCGTGATTTGACAGTTCCGGAGGGTCCGTAGGAAAATATGGGACTTGGGCGTATGCCCGAAACTGAATTCCGAGGTCTCAAGCCCGAGAAATGAATTTTTGAAGGAAATTATTTTTCTGAAAATATAAGAGTTTTTAAAATTTTGGTTATATTTGAAATTTATGGTATCGGGCCTGTATTTTGGTTCTGGAGCCTGGTACGGGTTCAATATGATATTTAAGTTGTGTCTGTAAATTTTGGTAAGAAACGGAAGTCGTTTGACGTGATTCGGACCGTAGTTGTGAAATTTTATACTTTGAAAGTTTTGATATTTTTCTTTGATTTCTATGCTAAACTCGTTGTTTAAGATGTTATTTTGGCAATTTGATCGCACGAGTAAGTGTGTAGGATGTTTGTGAGGTTGTGTACATGTTTGGTTTGGAGCCCCGAGGGCTCAGGTAAGTTTCAGATAGACGTCTAAGTGCTTTTGGACTTAGAAAATCTGGTGTTATTGTTGTTTCTGGTGTCCTTGAAATTGTTCTTAGCGTTCGTGGTGCAACTTACGCGAACGCGATGTACACACTGGGCTGGGGCTGGATTTCTCCTACGCGAATGCGGGGCCTGGGTCGCTTACGCGGAGCATTGGGGGGATTGCTCTACGCGAACGGGACTGGCCACACGCGAACGCGTAGCATAATGGGACATGGGGGATGGGAGTTTAGTTCCTCTACGCGAACGTGACTTGTGGCCCGCGAACGCGTAGGCCTGGGGGATTAAGCCTATACGAACGCGGCCAAGGCACGCGAACGCATAGAGTAAGTGTCCAGTTTCTTCTTAAAAAACAGTAGCAAGTCGGGATTTTAGCCATTTCTTCATATTTTCAAAACCAAGGTAGTTTAGGGGCGATTTTTGAAGAGGGATTTCACCACAAGACCATAGGTATGTGTTCTTAGACTCGTTTTCTTCAATTGCCATTAACACTCATTAGATTTCTAGGCTTAAATCATGTTCTTAAGGGTAGAAAATTTGGGATTTGGGTAGAGTTAGGGTTTTCTGAATAATTGGAATTTAGACCTCGTTTTGGGGTCGGATTCCGAAACAAATTACATATCCATGCTCGTGGGTGAATGGGTGATCGGATTTTGGTCCGAACCTCGTGTATTGACCAAGCGGGCCCGGGATCGATTTTTGACTTTTTGGGAAGAATGATGGAAAGCCTATAATTAAGCATTGATATTGAATTATTTAGCATTTATTGATGTTATTAATCTAATTATGTCTAGATACAATTGAATTGGAGTCAAATTCAAAAGGGAAAGCGATAATCAAGGCTTGAGTTTGGTCGTGGAATTCGAGGTAAGTGTTTGGCTTAACCTTAGCTTGAGGGAATAGGTGTTGTGTCCTATTTGCAATGTTTAAGTATCATGTTCAACGTATAGGTGAGATGAGGAGTATCTATACGTTGGTGTCAAGCATGCCCGTGAGTCGATATTGTGATTTATGTGGTTTTTCGTTAAGTAATACTTGAGATTCACTTTATAGTTATCCATGTTGGTGGCAATTTTCTTGATATTGAACAGTGTTGGATATTGATTTCAGTTGAAGATATTTATGTGAAGTTATGTACTAAGTGAGACTGGTTATAGTTACTTTCCCTTGCCGGGATAGTATTGATTTCACTATTGGCTCCCTTGCCGGGACGTTATGGTTTTAATTTTGTTTAATCTGTTAATTTCCTTGTTGGATTGATGTCATTTGATGTGTTTGTATGAGGAAGAGTGAGAAATCATGAAGGGTGATGTCGTGTGTGAGATTGTGAGTGAATGCTAATGCACGTGTTAATGCACGAAGGGTGATGTCGTGCCGATATTGTGATTGTAAAAGCACGAAGGGTGATGTCGTGTCATGATATGAGTGATAATGCACGAAGAATAATGTCGTGCCATGATTATGTGAGGTAAAAGCACGAAGGGTGATGCCGTGCCGAATATATTGATTTTGATGGTGAGGACGGGAGTAAAATCACGAAGGGTGATGTCGTGCACTTGCTTTTGTGTTACTATTTATGTTGCTTAAAATGATATCAAATTTGTGCTTTATCTCGCTATTTTCATTATTTGATATTTCCTCCCCGCAAGATGTTCCCCTTTATTTTATGCTTAGCTGCTTATTTCTCGTTGTTATTATTTTCTCCGTATACTATCAAACTGCACATGTTGATTTGGTTGTCGTGTCCTAGCCTCGTCACTACCTCGTCGAGGTTAGGCTCGGCACTTACTCAGTACATGGGGTCGGCTGTACGGATACTGCACTCTGCACTTTTGTGCAGATCCCGGTACTGGACTCTTCGGACCTTAGATCAAGGTTGCTGCCTTCAGACCAGTGGAGACTCCGAGGTAGTTCTGTAGAGGTCCGCAAGCCTTGGCGTCCCCTCCTATTTCATTTATATTCTGTTCTTATTTACTTCTGGGACAGATGTATAATTATATTTTGTTCAGACTCCTATTTGTAGTATGCATAGACAATTCGTGAGGTTGTGGCACCTGTTTTGGGAGTACTTTGGTTCTGGATTTCGTATTAGTATTATATCAAACTATTGAATCATGTTATCTCGTATTTTATATTCTGTGATTTTATTATAAAGTCTGGTAAAAACTGCTAAAGGTGAAGGAATAAGGTAATTAATCAGTAACGTTGGCTTGCCTAGCGGGTTCAATGTTAGGCTCCATCACGGTCCCGACGGTGGAAAATTCGGGTCGTGACACCGCGTCGCATGTTCGATTCGTGAGCGGTGTAATAGATGCATCTATGATTAGAGCCGTTCGACCCTTCGGCAGTGCACATTTATTTTTGCGTCGTATCGGCTGTACGTTCACGGCATGTCATGTGTTGTTAGTTGTTTGGGTGTTCTGTGATCATGTATCTGTTGAATATCATGAAAAATGACAACTAGGTAATTTGCATGATAGAGAACTTGACACATAAAGGTATTTGTAAAGGATATTTAATGTTCCTGTCTTCATTATTATTCATGATTGTCATTCCTGCTTAGCCTTACATTTAAAACATATCATCTTGACCCTAGTAAGTGTCACGTTGACCTCTCGCCACTACTTCTTCGAGATTAAACTGGATACTTACTGGGTACATATTATTTATGTACTCATGCTACTCTTCTGTACTTAATTGTACAGGTTCTGAGGCAGGTGCATCTGGGTATCGGTCCAGAGCTCGTCCCTGACTTATACTTGGTTTGGACTTCACGGTGAACTGCTTCTCTTAGCGATCTTCAGCAACACCGTGGAGCTTTTCTTTTGCTATTTATGTCTATATTTTTCTCAGACAGTAGGACAGACTATTATTCCTTTTGATTTTACTCTATTAGATGCATGTAGACTTGTGACACTAGTTCCTGGCACACACGTTAGTAGACATTATTATTTGGATGTAAATATTAAATTATGACTCTTATGACTATTTCTGCTTAAGATTTCCTAAATTGTCCGTTTTTACCTAATGTCTTAAATCTAAATCAAGTAAGTGTTGGAAATATTTTGGTAAATTAAACGGAACTCACTAGTAGTTAAGTTGTTGCTTTCCTGATAATGGTATTGGGCGCCATTGCGACCTGGGTTAGGATTTGGGTCGTGACACAAATATACCATTAAAGTAAGCACGTGGACCAAATATCTCCATATGGGATCGTATAAGAAAAATTGGCATCCTATAACAACAAATAACAAGGATTGACAAATTTTAGCCTTACATTAGGTTGGCAAAGATAGCCCCAAACAATAGGCATTATATAGCCAAATTATAAAAAAACTACTCTCTTATATATTCCCTCTAAAAAAAAATTACTCGCTTATTTTGGCGTTCCTCTCCATTTCTCTACTTGTATTTCTTCTTCTATCTCTTCTCTTTCGCTCTCATAATTTAGCAAAAATTCTTGCAAATTATGCAAAAAAATGAGTGGGATGAAAAGGTAAGGTTGATCTCACACAGAGAAAATCATAAGCAAAAACTAAGAGAGAAAAAATATATTTCAACTTTGTTTTTCTTCTCTCTTCTTTTGTTTGGTTGGATTGAACGAGTGAGTGTAATTGAAATTTGTTGAAAAAACCTAAACGAGGCTATATACAAAATTTGAGTAAGATTAGAAGTGACTTAGACTGGTTTTAGGTAAAAAATCATACCTAAAAATCCAACTGCGACATGTGTCTATCACGTTGTATATTATGTACATCAGTGTATATCCATACATGTTTTTAAGGACGTATGTGTATATACATTTGTATATCGTGTATACAACACAATTTATTTATGGACGTCCATGTATATCACACTGTATATCGTATATATAACACAAATTTTCATGGATATGCACATATACACATGATATACATGATATATCACGGATGTACATAGATATATACACGGGATACAATAGGAGATGGACATGTGGAGTCATCTTGAACTAGAGTTTTCAATCTGAAACGTGTTATACAAAGAAGGAAAATAATTTTTTAATATATTTTGTCGATATACACATTATTAATATGTTATACACGATGACATACAAATAATATAATTATTAATGTGTTATATATATATATATATATATATATATTTGGATATACAGATAAAAAACTAGAAAAATAACTACAAAATACTCGTTTGGATACTACTGAAAGAAATGGAACCTAATTTCTAGGATGATTGTTGTTATGATAGAAAAGGGAGAGGATTTTAAATATCTTTTGCTATTTTAAAGGAACATTATTTTGATGGGGCTTATTTTTAGGATGGTGGTTGAACCATTGGAAGAGAGGGTATAACTTTAGGTTACTATATGACAAATCCTAAAACATTGTCTTTTTTATGCCATTGTTGGACCTAGTTGTCATGCCATGCCAAATCCCCATCGTATAAAATAAGGGCATAATGCATATTTGCGCCAAGGTATAAGGATTAGGGTGGACATAGTTTTAGCAAACCCGAAATTCAAATCGAGATCCGAAATTTTTGGTTTAGATTTTTGGATTACGAATTGGATTTTGAATTTATTTTTAATTATTTTGGATTTCGGATTGGATATTGGATTTGGTACTTCAGATTTTTGGATATCCGAATATCCAAAAAAATTATGCTTTATATTTAGCCCATTAACCATATGCTAATAATAATAAGTTCAATACCCTATCTATTAGTAGATATTATCCCACATATTCAATATTAATTACTAAGTTACTGTCATGATACTTTCTATTTGGACATAGTTTTACTTTTGTTACTCTTATGGTTCGTAGTAATATCTCTATTGCATTTTCTTGATAATAATTTCATTAGTTGAATATTTTATTTGGATAATTACGGTGAGAATTAGGAATTTTTCATGCAATTTAACATGAGTACTTCATTTGGATATTTACTTTTGTAAAAAGAAGAAATATCTCAACTTATAAGCTCAAAATCGAAAATTAAAATATCCAACAGACTAATCCGAAACCGAACTTAAGAAATCTAGTCCAATCCGAGCTTATTTGGATTGGATTGTCAATTCTTCAATCCGAAAATCAAAAATCCAAACCACAATTTTCATATTTAATCTGAACTGCCCAAAACCCGCCCCTAGAAATAAGGATGGACAAATGTGCTCAATTTCGCTTACACTCTGTTTAGATCACTGTTCCCCATTATTTTACAATGTATCGTACCGTACTGTATTGTATTGTATCATATCGTTTTATGAATACAATGGTTGGATAGATTGTATTGTTTGTTGTTGTTAAATAACATTTTGCTGTTTGATTTGATTGTATCGTATTGTGCTGTAACTGATAAGTTTACTAAAATACCCTCAATTGTTTTAGATATTTAATTTATCAAGAATCACACATAAAAATTATTTAAGGAAACCCCTTTCTACTAATTTATCACTAATTATGTCTTATATATAAATTAAGCAATTAAATTCATGCAAATTATATCAAAATTAGTTAAACAAATTAATAATATTAAAAATAATGATAAGTACACTATATTCATAATTAGATCATAATAATAAAAAAATTTAAAAAAATGTTTAGACTCCATTCAAACAAAAGTAAAACAAAACTTTTACCTGAAAAGTATGGAGAAGCGGCAGAAAAACAAAACGAGTTTTTCACGTATGTAGGTTATTATATAGGTTATATTTGGGATGGTGTTTTTGAGAATTCATATAGGTTATTAAACTTCACGTAGAATTCTAAGAGAAAGAGACTTTGCTATTATTTAAAATAAAAAAAAAGATAAAGGGTAAAATAGAATTATAAAGTGATAAGTTAGGGCATAATTAGAAAGGAAAATACCAAACGATCCCACCACATCAAATCGGTTATTTTAAAAAATAGGACTTTTCATTATTCCAAAACAATAAATTTAACAATACAATACAACTAATTTTAACTAAACAAATAAAACAAATATCGGAAAAGGGTCGGATATACCCCTCTACTATCATCAATAGTTTAAAAAAGCCCCCCGTTATACTATTAGGACATCGTAATCCCTGCCATTATACTATTATTTGTATAAGCCCTTACTTTAACGGAAGTGCCACGTGGCACGCGTATAACTATCCGGGTTGTTTTATAAGTGCTCCGACCCACCCATAACCCAACCCAACCCGACCCTAACCCTCTCTAAAACACGGTAGACCACCATTCTTTCACCTCTAAACCCTTTTATCTTTTCAACACAAAATACATAGCAGATCCTAACCCTTTCTAAAACACGGTAGACCACCATAGTTGATGTTGAACGATTTCACATGCTTTTGGTGTAAAGGTCAGTTGTGTCTTCATTATACTTGTTGATTTTAGTATTTGTTGCTCGATTTTGCCGTTTACTTGTTTTACTTTTCTTATTTTGGGGTCTAGGGTTTCGGTTTGAACAATATCTTACTTTTATCCTTCATTTTTATGTAAATACTTTATAGTATTCCGTCTTGTAGTTGTTGCATGTTTTAGTTTATTTGTGGTCCCGATTTATAGTTGTTTTCTGCAAAAATTGGATTTATTGTTTTCTGCTTTAGGGTTTTATATTAGATTTGTTTTTTCTGTGATGTTGACTGAGATTCTAGTCTTTTTATTTGTTTATTAGCTAAGGTGGTCCTAAATGTAGGACCCTTGAAGGAAATTGCTTCATTAAACTATTTTTGTGGTTGGATTTTTGTGCATGTTTGTCAATTTGCTCTCTTTGTCAATTTTTTATGAAGTGGTGGCCCATAAACTGAATTTTGTTGTGGATAATTTTGTACATATTGTATTTCTTTATTCATGGGACCCTATGTCTCACATGTCATTTTCTGCATTTTTTATTCATTCATTTTACTTTCTACATTCTGTCTCACAGCAAATGCCTTTCATTTTCTGCCTATATTTTGTCATTTTTTTTGACTTTATACATTCTGTCTCACAACACTTATATTAATATTCTGCCTTTTTTTTTACTGTTTGATAACCATTCTTATTTGCTATATTTACTAGGTTATTGGAGATGGTGTTAGTTGAATTAATATTCAATTATGAAGGTGCATGGGTTACACATCCTGAAGTTGGGTACACAAAGAATAAAGTGCACACCTTGTCAGGGTATGATCCAAACTTGCTTTCTTATATTGATATAGAATCTGAATTCATAGTTGAGCTAGGTTTTTTAGGGATTCAACAACTAATAGTTGTTGCACCTTCTGGTAAATTGTATGAGGTTAAAGGGGATGTGAGGATTAGAAAATTGACATACTTGAATGTACTCAACCTTTATGTTGTGGATGAACTTGACCCCCTTATTGAGGATATTTCCAATATAGTTGATTATAGTGAATCATTTCAAATTTTAGATGAACCTGGTACTGACTGTTCATTAAGTGAAATAGGTTCTGACTCTAGTTTTGATTCTGAGGGATGTGATTATGAAGGATATGATTCAGAACAATTACATTTACTCAAAACTAAAAAAAGGGAGACATAAATGAGAATCTAAGTGAGTACAAAGAGATATATAAAGGCATGGCCTTTAAGGACATACCAGAAGCTAGGAAGTTTATGAAGTTGTATGCTCTAGCCAACAAGAAATCCTTAAAAATGAGAAAGAGTGACAAAAGGAGGCTTAGGTATAGATGCATTATGGGTTGTCCCTTTCTTTGTTTAATATCCAAAGATGGTAGTGCGGGGGTTACTGTAAAGACATTAGAGACAGAACACAATTGTGGCACTGCATATGATAATAATACTATTGATTACAATACCATTGCACATTATTTTAAGGGAAAGCTACAGGATAATCCTAAGTATAAGGTAAGGGAGATAGTATACTGTCCAGTTTTAAGTTAGTTTTTGTCCATTTTTATTGCCAAGTTAAATGTTGTCCAGTATACTGTCCAGTATGTTGTCCAGCTTCTACTTCTCATTTTTTTTTTCCTTTTTGATTCTGTCCAGTATGTTGTCCTGTTTTTCTGTCCATGTTTATTGTCCAGTAATCTGTCCATTATACTGTCCAGTTTGAATTTCATCTTCTAATTTTATTTTTCTTTCTATCCTTTACTTCTGTCCATGGGTTAATTGAGGCTATGAAAACTGTTTTACCACAAGCACATCACAGGTTTTATGTTAGACATATCGAGGCTAATTGGTGCAAGACATATAATACTGGTGAATGCAAAAAACTTCTTTGGTGGTGTGGATGGTGCACTTATGAAGAAGACTTCAAAGACCAACTAAGCAAGCTAGGAGAGTTGAACAAAGATTCAGCAGAGAGTTTATTGAAGTACCCACCACAGTGTTGGTGCAGAGCCTACTTGGATACAGTTTGCAAAAATCAGACAGTTGACAATAATTTGACTGAATCATTCAATTCCTGGATTCCTGAAGCAAGGCAAATCCAATCATTAAGACGTTGGAAGACAGAAGAGTCAAAGTTATGAACATGATGGCAAATTATGAAGCTGAAGCTGTTACATGGAGCAATGAGTACACTCCAAAGAGCCTAGAATTCTACAATTAATTCATGGAGATTGCTCAACTGTGTAGAGTTAATTCCAATGAAGAAGGAGGATATGAAGTTAGTGAAGGCTCTGACAGGCATTGTGTCAACTTAACCACTAAGAAGTGCACATGTAGGGCATGGGACCTTACATGAATCCCATGCCCTCATGCTATTAGAGCTACACTTCACAATAGGGGTGACCCTTTGACAGAGATGCACTGGTGGTACAGTAAGGAGGCTTTCCTACTTACTTATAGACATAAGCTACAACCTGTTAGAGGAGAAATTTTTTGGAAAATTGACCCATCACAAGCCATGGAGCCCCCAGAATTAGTANTATACTTCACAACAGGGGTGACCCTTTGACAGAGATGCACTGGTGGTACAGTAAGGAGGCTTTCCTACTTACTTATAGACATAAGCTACAACCTGTTAGAGGAGAAATTTTTTGGAAAATTGACCCATCACAAGCCATGGAGCCCCCAGAATTAGTAAAGTTGGCTGGCAGGCCAAAAGTCAAGAGGGATAGACAGAAAGATGAGGCAGTTAAAAGGCAAGGACTGTGGTCAAAGTCCAGAAAAGGTCGAGTAATGACTTGTGGAAACTATGGTCAACCAAATCATAACGCAAGAAGTTGTTCTCAGGTAATCTAGACTCCCAACTTATTTATGTTCTATGATTTTTTGATGAACCTATCTATATCTCTAATATGTTGTACTTGTTCTTTAATAGCAACCAAAGGGAAAGCAGGTAAGCAAGGAAAAACAACCCAGGAAAAGAACAAGAACTTTGATGGAGTCTGAAGCTGAAGAAGAAGAAATACAATGTTCAACACCACAAATGACTCAACCAAGTCAGGAAGATGGTTTAGCTTTATGCCTACATCTAGAGTTGGTCAATCAAGTATGGAACATAATGAAGATGTTGTGGTTAGGCTGAAGGTGATATCAGAAGCCAAGACAAGACTTCAACTAAGGCAGCAGACAAACTTACCTATTGGGACTAGATCTATAAACTTTACTGGTGATCACGCTGGGGTAAGTGAGCCCACATCCCTTCCATATTCACCAGCGGGCCTCATGTGGAAGGGTAAAGCAGCTACAACTTCAACTCAGTTAGAAAAACAAAGGCAACAGAAGATTGGGAAGGTGAAGATAAGGAAAGGAAAATGATAGTCCTGATTCTATCTATTTCTATGTAATTTTTGTGTATTATGGATGTAATTACTACAAACTTCATGAAAGTTAATATTTTGGGTTGTAATTACTGCATTGACAGTGTTGCATTTTGGGTTGTAATTACTTCATTGACAGTATGTTAATTTCTGATTTTGGGTTGTAATTTATGTTTTAAGGTTGTTATCGAAATGTTTTCAGTTAACTGTCCAGATTTTTGGTTTTTAACTGCCCAGTGTTTTTTGCTTTAAGGTTGTTCACTGCCCAGATTCTTTGGCATTAGGTTGGTGCAAAATGCTGTCCAAATTATAGCAACATTGCACTACCCAATTTTTTCAGTTTTTTTTTTGCTTTAAGGTTGTTCACTGCCCAGATTCTTCGGCATTAGGTTGGTGCAAAATGCTGTCCAATTTATAGCAACATTGTATTG
>ML428592.1:0-45252 GCA_005239525.1 Nicotiana knightiana | reverse complement strand
TAGAAGCATTATCCATTGAAACTGACATTATTTTATCTCTAATGCAAAAATATCTACAAATATCTGCAACTGTCTTAGCAATAAACTTACCTGTGTGACTTGAAGTAATTATTCTATAAGCAATAATGCGTTTTTGCATTATCCAGTCCTCATCAATCCAATGAGTGGTAACAATAAGATAATCACAGTAATTACCACTCATATCAATATCAGTAGTAATAGAAACACAATTACTAATATGAGTAAATAAATAACGCAAATATTGTTCATATTCATGTTTATATTTATAAATATCAGCCTTTACAGTTGTGCGATGTCATCCTTTAAAAGTAGGATTATAAATTCTTCTAATATAATGGACAAAGTGAGAGTTAGAGGGAAAACTATATGGTAAGCACATAACAGTAACCTTTTTGCCAATTTTTTACGATCTTTATTTGGATCGTAATACAAAATGTCACCGGTAACAGTGTTAATTCCCGGTTGAACTAGATTTGAATCGGTACTAGTGTTAATTCCCTGGGTACCTACACTTGTCCCCTCTTGCCTAGCTTTCATTTGAAATAATCTAGTTTTATCATTAGGGTGTTTCATTATGTGTCTGGTCAAACTACCCCTACCGCCACGGTCTCCAGTAAATTTATGAGACATGAAGACTCCACAAGTTTTATACTTAGCCTTATTTTGATCTCTTAGTTGAGGAAAAAAGTGCCAAACAAGAGATGTTTCAGACCGTTTAGAAGGTTGCCTATTAAAAGTAGGGGTTACTACAGGAGGGTCAGCCGGAGCATCATTTGGATAACTATCAGTTTGGTTAGCAACATGACTAGTAGGTGTATCATCTAAATCCGGTTGCGTTTCATATAAATCAATTTTTCTCTGGAATACCATAAAGAGAATTCATATATTCATCATTTAATTGTGAACCTGGTGTAAGATCATGTATAAATTGACTATCAGTAAGTTGAAAACAAGGGTTATCACTATCAAGAATAACAGGTGGAGGAGGACGGGTAACAGGTCTAGGTCGGGTAGCCGGGGCTAGGGGAATAGTAGTAGCTTGCCTACTAGATTCACCAATTTTAGCTTTTCTCTTACCACCAAATATTTTTTTCAAAGAAAAGTCCATATTAATTATAAGGAAAACAAATTAAACAAACAAAACTATACAATTAAAACTTAAGAGTTGGAACGAGTTTACCGAGTTGAAGAACAATTTCTTGAAAATTGTATAATGTTGAAGACTTGAATACTTCAATTCACCAACTTCACAATTTTTCACAAATTACAATAATAAAGTAAGCAATTATAGAAGAAAATTAGAGAGAGATTAATGATTTTGTGAGTAAAAATGAAAGAATGAGTGGGTATTTATAGTTGAGAATAGGGAAAAAGTGTAATTATAAAAAGTGTAGGGTTAAAATAACTATTTTAAAAAAAGTCAAACGGCTAAAATTAAAGAGTCAACAGCTAGATTTTAAAATTCTGACCAACGCCATTTTTTAAATAAATTTTTTTTTAAAAAAATTGCCGTTGTGCCCGTAATGTCCGTTTGAACCGGCCCAGGCCCGCTTGCCGGTCCCGAGCTAAACGGGCCCGAGCTCACGGTCCCTCCCCCAGGCCCACCCTATATGAGCTCATAGGCCCGTCTAGACCAGACTCGCCACGGGCTGATCTGTTTAGCCCACAAGCCTACATAGACCGCGAGTCCGATCCCGGATCAAACCTGGCCCACCTGCCAACCTTAGTTTGATCTTATCAGTATCTAATAAAAATAACAGTCACCAATGGGAACACACTAAACCGACACAGCGGACCAATTTTAAGATATGAATAAACTAGATAACATTAAATAATCTTATTGAAGTAATCATTTGACTTTGAAATTTCTTTTTTGGTACCGGTTGACTTACTTGGATCCATTGACGGTCTCTCGCTTTATTTTATCAGTTTAAGTATTTTTTGCTAAATCGGATTGAGAGTGATTTTTTCCGCTGGTTAAGGCATTTCGTTGTGTGTTTGCAACATCCGAAAGTAAAGTTGTTCTCTTCCATTTGGAGCAAACATTGTAAGCGTACCGCTATAAAATAATCTATATGAAGTGGAGCAACCTCTATGTATTGCCCATTCCCATTCTTGATGAATCTGGGTAAAGTCCTTTACTAATATGTCTGTCGTTACGTGTGATTTCTCCATTATAAAAAAAGAAAAGAAAAGAACAATATCTTCGTCTGTCATGCTAAATGTCGCGGATTCGAAATCTATACAAAGAGTCTTTCCTTTCAAATAACAACGGCCTCTTCGAAGAAAAAAAACGAGACAGGAATATTAATTCAACATTTCAATGGTAGTAGAAAGTAGAAACTAGAGACGCAAGTCCAGTGATATTTAACTTCAATCTACAGTCACAATGAGCTCACCAAATTTAACAATAAAACTGGATATAAGTTTTCCAATTATTTCTATATCAACATAATGATCAATGCTATTACAATAATTCTTTCAATTTATTGGATTTATACTCCACTTTCTCCATCCCGGTTTATATGACGTTGTTCAATTTTCGAAAGTCAAATAAGTTATTTTTTGACGTGGATTCTTTTATGTCTTTTAAATTTTTTATTATTGTGACTTATAGTAATTTTTATAAAGTTTCCAAATATATAAATTTTATTTTGAAAAATTTAAAATTTTTATGTTCAAATACGCTGTCAAAATTAAAAAGTGTCACATAAACTAAGACATAAAGTAATATTTATAACAAAATTACTGAATTCGAAGCATAATTTATGCACCACATTATCCGCCTATATTTTTATGTAAACTATTAATAGCAGCAATTAAGGGTGAAACTACATGTCTTAAAAGGTGGTCAATTCTTTTGGGTACATGTATTGTGTTTAATATTTGAACAATTAGAGCCCATTTGGACATAAGAAATTTTTTTCTTTTTTCCAAAAAAGTTTCACTTTTTTCCGAAAAATTACTTAGGCTTGCTAGTACATTGCAAGCATTACATGCTAAGTACTTAACAAAAACACATTGCTCTTTTTAATCATTCCTTACAAAAGATTCAACATAAGATGGAGGTTGTACATAATTTTTCTTCCCCTTTGTTTGAGCAATAACCTACTTTACCAGTTGGTGTGCTACATTATTCCTTTGCCGGAAGACGTGTCGGAGGACCACTTCCTTCTCCTCGTGCATTAACAACCTGCATTCATTAACAATATCATCATAGAGTTTATTGCCTTGTTGGATAGAGTGGATTACCTCCGTGGAGTCTGTTTCAATATCCAGTGAGAACATTCCCCATTTTTGCGCTATTTGGAGCCCCTCTAGAAGTACCTTAATTTCAGTCTCTAGTGAACCATTTGCATGAGTAAATTTTGTAAAACCTACTACCCAACTTGCTTTTGTATTTCTGAATACACCTCTCAGATCACTTTTTTGATTGTTGTTCTTGAAGCTTGCATCTATATTTAATTTGAAACAACCTTTCAGTGGTTTATGCCATTTTATATTGATAGTGATATTCCTTAGAGGTTTGTGGCTGTTTTCAGTAAGGAATTTGAATTTGGTTGCTTTTTATTTTATTTGGTCTATGTTAACGGGGATGTCAGTATTGTTTTGATTATTGCTAATCCTATTTAACCAAATTTCCATAAGGCAAACGAAAAAAAAAAAGACTTTCAATTAATATATTTATCCTTTAGTAAGCAATCAAATTTCTTTATTTGAAAAAGCAGCGGTTGCTCGTTAATTTATAAAAGTCTGGCCATCCTATACTTTTCCAAAAGAAATTGGTAATTTTATAATTAAAGAAAATGTGAATGATGGATTCTTTCTTCTTTTCTTTTTGCAAATAGGGCACATAGGATCACATTCGCTTCAACAAACCCTTCACCCTCCCAAAAGACCTCTCTCTTTTTTCCAAAGAAGATATTGCCAATTTTGACCGGGCTTGCTTTTCAATTAAAATTCTATTTTACATCGTTTTCTACATATGCATGCAAATTGCATATTATATTTAACTGGTAGGTAGGACTTGAGAAAAATATCTAACAGTAATAAGAGGCTCCAGGATTTGAGAGTTTTACCATATCCCATCTAAGTTAAAGAATTCAAAATCTATTATATATATATATATACCTATTTAATTAATTAATTAATGAGATTTTTAACATATTATAATGTATAAGCCAAAAGTGACAACATCGACATGATATCAAAACAATACCTTATCACATTTTCCCCTGAAGTCACTACTAACCACTAAACCGCGTCGACATATGACATAATATCTCATCACATTTTAATTAATCTTAGTAAATTAATAAATTAATTTAACAGTAACCCTCTGTTTCAAGAACGTTAAACAGATTAACCTAAAATATTATCTCATCTTAATACGAAAAGGATACATCTTTCATTTTTTATAATATGGTTTTTATACGTAGTCAGATGCATAACCACCATTTTAAGATATATATATATATATATTTATGACAATAATGGTGTTTACGCCCGGCACTTACAAGTCACGCCTACCTCAGATTAGGTGTTGTACTAATCACTACTACTGTTATGTTTTCGATATGAATATAAATGTTATCCATAGAAAAAGTTTTGCAAAAAAAATGAAGTGATTTTTCAGCTTAGTTTTGAGTGATTGATTGAAAAATAAAAACTAATTTTCCATGTTTGATTTTCTCTGCCAAATTTACATTTTATATTTCCTGAAATGGTAAAGCACATTTATACTTTTGCAGTAACACATTTTTCATGCTGAATCAAAGAGAGTGAGGAGATGAGACATATTTTGGACCACTAAAATATAGTTGTTGCGATCTGAAATTTCTAGTCCGGGGACCGTGATGACGCGTAACATTTCACTTGTTAGGTAAGCCAACGTCAACGATATCTACTAACTATTTTTAATACGTCTTCCAAATTAAATAACAAGAATGAAACTGAATAGTCTGCAGTAAATAAATAAACTAATAAGTAATGAAATCCAAATAAAAATCCCGAAACTGGTGTCAGGAATACATGAACGTCTAAGATACTACATATAATGGTCTGAAATAAACATAAATGTCTGAATCAAAATAAATAACTAAGGAAGTAGAAGGGGACTTCAGGGCTGCGGACACCGTGTAGCTATACCTCAAGTTTCCTCTGAATAGCTGGATCCGAGCAAGTCTACTGAATGCCGCTGAGACCAACTCCGGTATCTGCACAAGAAGTGCAGAGTGTAGTACGTGAGTACAACCGACCTCATGTACTCTATAAGTTCGAACCTAACCTCGACGAAGTAGTGACGAGGCTAAGACGAGTCACTCACTTTAACTTGTAATTAATAATAATAATAATAATAATAATAATAATAATCATAATCATAATAATGATAATGATGATAATAATAATAGTAGTAGTAGTAGTAGTAGTAGTAGTAGTAGAAAAGACATGAATGGAAGTAACGCAGTTGATTCATAACAACGAACCAAATCCAACTAACAAAGAGTCTAGAATAACCCGTCATATAAGCTTTTCTAGATTATCGAGGCCAATTCAACATTCACAAACAGATGTAATTTTAACCAATCTCTTGCGACGTGCAACCCGATACCACAATATCAACTTTAAACATTCCGTTGCGGCGCCCAACCCAATTCCTCCGTATCATCATAATCCGTCCTTATTCCACCATTTCAATTCATTACCTTTCAATTTTCGTTGCGACGTGCAACACACTCCCCAAACAATTTCAATCAACAATAGCGATTCAACAACCAAGATCTACAAGAAGTAGAGAACGAATGTGCGAGCAATGGAGAATAACATGATAATCAAGAATCTCGAAAAACTCAGATGTTTCAACTTTACCAACTCAACGGTAACTACCAGTTAGCAATGACGAACACTGTCTAGTTCGCAAATGCGAACATATTTCTCGCAAATGCAAGTCCACCCAAACCAGCCCATGCTCGCAAATACGAACATTTGTTCGCAAAAGCGAGGCTCGCAATTGCGAGCCAGCCTTGCAATTGCGAGATCTGCAGCAGTTCACACGAAATGGCATTGCACCAGCAGTCCTAGCCATAGCAAAATTCATCTGAATCATGTCTGAAACTCATCCGAGCCCCTCAGGTTCCAAACCAAACATGCACAAAAGTGTAATTACATCATACAAACTTGCTCGTGCAATCAAATCACGAAAATAACATCTAAATCTACGAATCAATTCTCAAAACGAATGAACTTTAAAAGTGAAACTCAAGAACACTAATATCATATTTAAGTGTCTGAATCATGTCAAATCAATTCTGAATTGGACCAAATTTTGCATACAAGTTTCAAATAGTAATACAGAACTATTTCAAGTTTTAACATCAAAATCTGAACCCGTTAGCTAAGTAGTCAACTTTCGGCCAATCCTTGAAATTCTTCAACTTTCAAAAATGCTAGTTTTCGGCAAAATGAGTCAAAACAAGTTAGGGAATTCCGAATTAAAATTCAAGGCGTATGCCCAAGTCCCAAATCACGATACGTACCCACCAAAATCATTAAAACACTGATCGTTTATACAAAAATATTGTCCGCAGACAACTAAAATCATTTAAGGTTAAAATTCGTATTTTCTTAAATTTTTCACATAAAATTTTTTTGGAATAAGACACGGACTGCGCACATAAATCGGAACACGCTAAACGGAGCTAATCGAGGTCTTGAAACATAGAAATGAAGGCTAAAACTTAACATGACCTATCAGTTCATCACATCCTCCACATCTAAATCAAACGTTCGTCCTCAAACGAACATAGAAAAGTACTTGGACTGGTGAAAAGGTGTGGGTATCTACTTCGCATATCAAACTCAAAGTCCCATGTAGTTGCCTCGATCGGCTGACCTCTCCACTGCACTCGAGCTGAAGGATAACTCTCAGACCTCAACTTCTGGAGTTGCTGAGCTAGAATGACCACTGACTCCTCCTCATAAGTCAAATCCTTGTCCAATTGGGCTGAGCTGAAATATAATGCATGGGATGGACCACCATGATACTTTCGGAGCATGGAGACATGAAACACCAGATGAACTAGTGATAATCTAGGTGGTAGGGCAAGCCTGTAGTCCACCTCACTCACTCTCTCAAGAATCTCAAAAGGTTTGATTTACCTAGGGCTTAACTTGCCCCTCTTTCCAAACCTCATCACACCCTTTATAGTGAAACTTGGAGCAGAACCCTCTCTCCAACAACGAATGCAACAACATGAACTCTACGATCGGCGTAACTCTTCTATCTAGATTGAGCTATACGAAGTCGATTCTTAATCATTTTGACCTTTTCCAAGGCATCCTGAACCGAATCGGTACCCAACAATTAAGCCTCTCCCCGCTCGACCCAACCAATTGGAAAACGACACTGCGTCCCGTATAATGCCTCATAGGGATCCATCTGAATACTCGATAGGTAGTTGTTGTTGTAGGCAAACTCCGCAAGCTGCAAGAACTGATACCAAGAACCCTCAAATCCATAACGCAAACGCGAAGCATATCCTCCAATATTTGAATGGTGCGCTCGGGCTGTCGGTCTGTCTGGGGGTGAACTGTTGTACTCAACTCAAACAGTGTTCCTAACTCATGATGTATGGCCCTCCCAAAGAGCGAGGTGAACTGTATACCTCAATCAGAAATGATGGATACTAGTACACCATGAAGATGGACGATCTCGCGAATATAGATCTTAGCTAACCTCTCTGAAGAATAGGTAACTGCTACTGGAATGAAATGAGCCGACTTGGTCAATCTGTCCACAATGACCCATACTGCGTCGAATTTCTTCTGAGTCTGTGGGAGCCCAACAACGAAATCCATGGTAATACGTTCCCACTTCCACTCAGGAATCTCAAGCCTTTGAAGCAAACCACCAGGCCTCTAATGCTCATACTTTACCTGTGGACAGTTCAAACACCAAGCTACATATGCAACTATATCTTTCTTCATTTTCTTCCACCAATAATGTTGTCGCAAGTCCTGATACATCTTGGTGGCACCCTGATGAATGGAATATCAAGAACTGTGGGCCTCTTCAAGAGTCAACTCGCGAAGCCCATCAACATTGGGCATACAAACCTGACTCTGCATTCGCAAAACGCGATCATCTCTAATGGTAACCTGCTTGGCATTGCCATGTAGCACCGTGTCCTTAATGAAAAGAAAATGGGTGTCATTATATTGACATTATATGATATTCTCATACAAAGAAGACCGAGAGGCCGTGCAAGCTACAACACGACTGGGCTTCGTAACATCTAACCTCATGAGCTGATTGGCCAAGGCCTGAACATCCGATGCAAGCGGAGTCACCAGCTGGAATATACGCAAGGCTACCCATACTCGCAGCATTGCTACTCAAGGCATTGACTACTACAATGGCCTTCCCGGATGATGCAAAATGGTGATATCATAGTCATTTAACAGTTCAACCACCTCCGTTGCCTCAAGTTAAGATCCTTCTGCTTGAACAGATACTGAAGACTCTGATGATCCGTGAACACCTCACGTGACACGTCATAGAGGTAATGCCTCCAAATCTTCAATGCATGAACAATGGCTGCCAACTCCAAGTCATGAGCATGGTAATTCTTATCGTGAAACTTTAACTCCCACGACGCGTATGCAATCACCTGCCATCCTGCATCAACACTGCATCGAGCTTAACACGTAATGAATTGCAATACACCGTATAGGATCCTGAACCTGTGGGTAATACCAACATCGGAGTTGTAGTCAAGGCAGTCTTGATCTTCTGAAAGCTCAACTCACACTCATCCGACCACCTGAATGGAGTACCCTTCTAGGTCAATCTAGTCAATGAGGCTGCTATGGATGAAAACTACTCCATGAACCGGCGATAATAACCCGCCAAACATAGGAAGCTCCGAATCTCTGTAGCTGAAGTAGGTCTAGGCCAGTTCGGAACTGCCTCAGTCTTCTTAGGATCCACCTTAATGCCCTCTGTAGCTACAACATGCCCCAAAAAGGCGACTAAGTCCAATCAAGACCCACACTTTGAAAACTTGGCATACAATTGACTATCTCTCAAAGTCTGAAGTACAACTCTAAGATGCTGCTCATGCTCCTTTCGTCTGCAGGAGTAGATCAAGATATCATTAATGATAGAATAAAATCGCACAATAGAGAAGGGAATAAGCGAATATTTCCTAAACTCCATAGCCTCTAGAAGATAAGCACAGACGTCTCCGTACTGATCCTCCAGACTCTACTAAGCTTGCTCATGACTCGTGAGACCTAGGCAACCTAGCCAACTTTTCACAACCTGGAATTCCCACCGTCGGGACCGTGATAGCGCCTAACATTTCACTTGCTAGGCAAGCTAACTTTAGCTATATCAACTAACCATTTTTAATAATTTTTTCGAATTAAATGATAAGAATGACATTGAATAGTCTGCAATAAGTAAATAAGCTAATAAGTTACGGAATGTAAATACAAATCCTGGAACTGGTGTCACGAATATATGAGCATCTAAGATACTACAGATATTGGTCTGAAATAAACCTAATTGTCCGAATCAAAATAACTAACTAAGGAAGTAGAAGGGGACTTCAAGGATGCGGACATCGTGCAGTTATACCTCAAGTTTCCACTGAATAGCTGGATCCGAGCAAGTCTACTGAATGCCGCTAGGACCAACTCCAGTATCTGCATAAAAATGTACAGAGTGTAGTATGAGTACAACCGACCACGTGTACTCTATAAGTGTCGAGCCTAACCTCGACGAACTAGTGACGAGGCTAAGGCAGGTCACTCATATTAACTTGTACACATTAAATAATAATAATAACATAAAAGACATGAATGTAAGTAAAGCAGTTGATTCATAATAACGAACTCAAATCCAACTAGAGAGTCAAAAATTACCAGTCGTATTAGCTCTTCTAGATTACCGAGGCCAATCCAACAATTACAAACAAATGTAATTTTAATCAATCTGTTGCGGCGTGCATTCTGATCCCTCAATATCAACTTTAAACAGTCTGTTGAGGAGCGCAACCCGATCCTACCATATGATCATCTGTCAATATCATAATCTTTCCTTATTCTGCCATTTCAATTCATCTTTTAATTTTGGTTGCGGCGTGAAACCCATTCCACAAACAATTTCAATCAACAATAGCAATTCAACAACCAAGATTTATAAGAAATTCTTCGTCAAGAGAATGAATGTGCGAGTAACGGAGAATAACATGATAATCAATAATCTCGAACAACTTGGATGTTTCAACTTTACCCACTCAACGGTATCTACCAGTTAACCACTCATACAAATGAAACTTCATTATTAAAGGTAATAAATGATACGAAACTACAAGACAAGCAAGGCATAAGATCTAGATATGCAAGAAAAGCAAATAGAGACAAGTAGAAAATAAGCATGGAATCATGGAAGGAACAGACAACTTAATATAAGGAATAGTAAATGGCAAGTAGAAAATATGGCATAAAATTCAATTACGCATATAACAATTAAGGCATGAAAGAAGATATACTATGAAGAAACAAAAATACGGAAGCAAGAAATGTCACGGCACATATACACTCGTCACCTCGCATATATGTCGTTTCGCACATAATTCACACAACATGTAGTTCAAGGGTCCCTAATTCCCTCAAATAAAGGTTAGACCTAATACTTACCTCACTCTGCAACTCAAGAAATCAATCAACCACGACCTTGCCTTTTGTACAAGCCTCCAAACTAACCAAATCTAGCAAATTATTAACCAAATGGTTCATAATAAGCTTTAGAAACTATCCACAAATGCTAGATGTTCAATTTAGGTCATTTTTTAAAAAGTCAACAAAAGCCAACCCCATGCCCGCTTGGTCAAAATTGAGATTCAGACCAAAATTCGATTACCCATTCACCCTCCGATCCCGGTTATATAATTTATATCGAAATCTGACCTCAATTCGAGTAAATCCCAATTTTATAAAAATTCCTAATTCTACCCAAATCCCTAGTTTCTGCCATGAAAATCCTAAATTTGATATTGAAATCTCATGAAATGTAATGGGTAATTGAAAAGAAATAGATTAAAGTCGCTTACCAATGAATTTAGAAAGAAAAATCTCGTGGAAAATTGCCTCTAGGGTGTTTAGGCTTGAGAAAATGTGAGAAATGAGCTAAGTCCTGTTTTCCCCCTCTTTTACCTAGTTGTGGATGTCGCAATTGCGATGTCTTATTTGCAATTGCGAACATCACAAATGCGAGAAAGGGATGGCAAATGAAAACCCTGTCTCAGAGTCACAGAAGTCGCAATTGTGACATTTTGTTTGTGCAATTGCGAACACCCATCCTTCGCAATTGCATACAATTGCTTCTCAAATGTGAAGCCTGCTCGAGAACTGCTGACTCACAAATGCGACTCTTTGATCGCAATTGTGATCACTGTCTAGTTTGCAAATGTGGACATATTTCTCGCAAATGTGAGTCCACCCAAGCCAGCCCATGCTCGCAAATGCGAACGTTTATTTGCAAAAGCAAGGCTCGCAATTGCGAGATCTGCATCAGTTCACAAGAAATGGCATTGCACCATCAGTCCTAGCCTTTGCCAAACTCATCTGAATATTGTCCGAAACTCACCCGAGTCCCTCGGGCTCCATCCCAAACATGCACACAAGTGTAATAACATCATAAAAATTTTCTCGCGCTCTAAAATCACCAAAATAATATATAAATCTACGAATTAATCCTCAAAACGAATGAACTTTCAAAGTGAAACTTAAGAACATTAGAATCACATTTAAGTGCCTGAATCATGTCAAATCAATTCCGAATTGAATCAAATTTTGCAAACAAGTTTCAAATAGAAATACAGAACTATTCCAAGTTTAACATCAAAGTCCGAATCCATTAGCTAAGAGGTCAACTTTCGGCCAGACCTTGAAATTCTTCAACTTTCAAAAATTCTAGTTTTCGGCAAAATTAGTCAAAACAAGGTAGGGACTTCCGAATTGAATTGCAGGCATACTGTCACGACCCAAATTTCCCTCCGTTGGGTATCGTGATGACACCTAGTCTTAGGGACTAGGTAAACCTAACATTTTGCTGAATAACAACAATAAATAGGAAATCTAACAGTCACGATATAGAAATCTTGATAGAATTTACAATTTTCCAAAAATCGGTAATGCAAGTCATAAGCTCTACGAAATTTTTCTACAACTCCTAAATACAACTGTTTTAGAAATAAGTAAGAACAGTTGAATGAAAACATGAAGGTGACTCTGAAGCCTGCAAACACACCAGCAGGTTTACCTTGAGTCTCCTCGACAATGATCCGCGCAGTTACTAACAATAAATACCTGGATCTGCACACAAAAATGCGCAGAAGTGTAGTATGAGCACACCACAGCGGTGCCCAGTAAGTATCAACACTAACCTTAGTGAAGTAGTGACGAGGACTAGTCAAGACACCACTGGTCTAAAAATTTAAACAGACTTAAATATAGAAATGGCAGAATGTGACATCTATCTAATGACTACACAATATAGTAAATAACAGAACATCTACAAGGCGAATGGAAATACAGCAACAACAACGGAACAACACAATAATACACGAAAATGATAAACAAAGATACAAGCCAGAACCAGAATACCACAACACAATAAGAACACCAGTAACTCAGCACTGCATTAGTATTCCACATCAGGCCTTAGCCGACAACCCACTAAATTGGTCAAACCTTTGAGTGAAAAGCTTTAAATTGTAAGTTCATATTGAAAGCTTTGAACATAATTATTCCAAAATAAAGAATTTTCTTTGAAACATACTCTCTCCGGATATATATATATATATACATATATTTTTTTTGGAAAGAGGAATCTTTAAAACATAGTTTCCTTCGAAATACATGATTTCCAAATATACTTCCCCAATAAATGACTTCCAAATCTCATTTTCTGCAAGACAAATGCTCTTCAAATATACCTTTGAAATAAAAGTCCTTCAGACATAATTTTATTTAAGGCAAATACTTTTTCAGCTATACTTTTAAATAAAAATCTTTCGATCATAGTCTCAGGATAAATCTACCGGAACTCAGAATTTGTCATGCAATACAGGGGAAAAGCTCCCGGAATATGTCTGTAGTCCCAATTTAACGATGCAGTACAGGGGGAAAGCTCCCGGAATACGTCCGTAGTCCCAATTTAAATATGCAATGTAGTACAAGGGGAAAGCTCCCAGAATACTTTCGTAGTCCCAATTTAAATATGCGATGCAGTGCACGGGGAAAGCTCTCGGAATACGTCCGTAGTCCCAATTTAAATATGCAATGCAGTGCAGCAAAGAGAATAACTAGAACACCACAAAAATATCGTACACTGCCACAACGAGCACAAAAGAAAACAAGACAGAAATGCCAAATGCAACGGGCAACTCAACACAAGGGTTAAATCACAGGAATGGTAAAACTCACTCATAAGAAGTAGCCGCTGAAGGGAAATGCCAAGCACAAAGAGAAACAGTGTAACGAGGGGGAAACAAGGCAAATATAGCAACAATTCTTAATATTCAAGTTCACAACAAAGAAACCAAATCATCCCGGCAAGGAAAGCAGCTATAACCATTCTCACATAAATAATTATCTTCAAGGAATAACCTCAGCTTGAACAATACTCAGTAATAGGCAACACCAAAGAAATACCATCAACATGGATGATTATCAACTAGCCTAAGTAGTACTTAAGGGAAAATCGTATAAATCACAATGTAACACTCACGAGCATGCTTGACACCAACGTATAAATATCTCAATTTTTGCTAAACAATTATAGGGCGAGATTATGCTAGTTCTAGTCAATTAGGCAGTTTATGAAGGAAGATATAGCACAACGGTAGGAAAGGTAAAGTCTTCATTTAAGTCAATTAAGATCAAATAAGAAACAGAGGAACGTTAAACAAGTAATTTTTAATTTGAACAGGAAGAAATGAAACTAGCAATCGGGAACTCAATGTAACCATTACAATTTCATACACAGGTAATATAAAGACCTACGAATCCTAAAAGGCCAACCTATTTGCAAATAAGTCCGAGTACGCACTCATCACCTCGCGTACACGAGATACAATCAACATAGAAGACTTAATTCTAAGGGGTAGTTCCCCCAGACAAGGTTAGGCAAGATACATACCTCGACGGCGATAACCCGATACTCTAAAATGGACTCCTCGGGCGAAAAGACCACCAGACGGCTCATAATCAACTAAAACAACTTCAAAGTACACATAAATCGTATAAGGAACTATTCCGAATAATAAAATTTCAATCTTTACAAAATTATAAAAATCGACCCCCGGGCCTGCACCTCGGAACCCCACAAATTTTACAAAATTCGGTTACCCATTCCAATACGAGTCCAACCATACAAAATTTATCAAATTCCGATATCATTTGGTCCCTCAAATCATGATTTTTTTCAATTTAGAAATTTTCTTCCAAAACCCACAATTTCCCCAACTCAACACTCAAACCAAATGATAAAAACAAGGACTAAATTCATGGAATATATTTAATTCTAGTTGGAGAACACTTACCCATTCAATTTGTGTGAAAAACCCATCAAAAATCGCCAAGATCCGAGCTCTAGAGGTCAAAATATGATAAAAATGGTGAAACCTCCGATTTTGAAGACTTATATTCTGCCCAGGTATTATTGAATCGCGATCGCGGACGAGAACTTGCGATCGCATAGAAGGAAGGATGGTCGTTGGTGAAATTGCACTACGCGATCGCGTGCATCACTTTGCAATCGCAGAAGAAGGGAGGGGGAAGTATATGCGAACGCGGGGCATAGTTTGCGAACGCATAGAAGGAACAGGTTCTGGCTCGAGCCAGTCTCTCTACTGTGCGATCGCGAAGGACGAATGCGAACACGGATAATAAAATTACTGGAGCTATGCGATCGCAGACCAATTATTGCGAACACGATGAAAGAAAAATGGGCGGGGCAAGGCAACACTATGTGATCGCGACTACTACTATGCGATCGCATAGAAGGAAACCAGAAAACAGCATCAGCAGTGCAAAAAGAGGGAAAATTGACCCGAAGCCTATCCGAAAGACACCTGGGGCCCCCGGGACCCCGTCCAACCACACACACAAGTCATATAACCTAACATGGACTCGTTCGAAGTTTCAAATCACATAAAACAACACTAAACCGATGAATCAACCCAAAAATCAAACTTATGAATTTTTAAATCTTCAAATATCCAAACTCGTGCTGAAACCTATCAATTCAACCCAGAATGACGTGAAATTTTGCAGACAAGTTACAAATGACACAACGGACCTACATCCATTCCCAGAATTCCATTCCGAGCCCGATATCAAAATTTCACCTATCGGCCGAAATCACTGAAATTGTAACTTTCGCCAAATTACCTAAAATTACCCTACGGACCTCCAAAACCAATTCCGGACGCGCACCCTAAGTCCAAAATCATCATACGAAGCTGTTGACATCACCCAAAACTCATTCCGAGGCCGTTTACACAAAAGTCAAACCTCCGATCAACTTCCATCACTTAAGCTTCCAAAATTGAAATTTTCCTCCCAATTCGACTCCGAATTATCCGGCAACTGAATCTAACCACGCACGCAGGTCGGTATACCAATGTGAAACTGTTTATGACCTTACGCCACTGAGCGGAGCTTAAATTCTCAAAATGACCGGTCGGGGTCGTTACACATACGCCCAAATCTCAAATCACGATACGGACCCACCAGGGCCGTCAAAACACTGATCCGAGTTCGTTTACACAAAAATATTGACCGTAGCCAACTCAAATCATTTTTAAAGTTAAAATTCACATTTTCTTGAATTTTTCACATAAAATTTTACCAGAATAAGACACAAACTATGCACGTAAATTGAGACACGTTAAACGGAACTAATCAAGGTCTTGGAACACAGAAGTGAAGGTTAAAACTGAAAATAACCTATTGGATCATCACAATAGATCTAATATTTAGATATTTTCCAGTAGTCAAAGGAAAAACACTTTCTTGAGGAAAATGTTTTCCTAATTATTAAATTTAATATTTACATGAAAAATTAACATTTTGCTTCGTACTAAACACACCTTATAGGGTCGTTTGATTGAAAACAAATTATTCAAGGGTTAGTTATCTTGGAATTGTTATTACATCCTACTATAGGGATAAAATAATCTTACAATTTAGGGATAGGTAGTTATGGAATTAATTATATCGTAATTTTATCTCGTAAAAAATTGAAATAAACTTATCACAAATTTAATCTCAAAATTGATTCTTCCGTACCAAAAGGGCCCAATTTTTTCCATTTTTGTTCTCACATACATTTTCAAACCTTCAATCATAAGCCCTGTCTATACAAATGGTCGCCACATGTTGAAGCAGTTCGATTGAGAAACCAATGATTTATTATTAGCTCCGGCTACATTCTTTAAAAAACAACAAGGGGATAATAAAAAAATAATGGTAAATTTAGTTGTATAGTATTGACTTTTTGGAATGTATTTAATGTCGTCTTATACACTTGTAGGATCCCTCTACATAGTCAAAGTCTTTGTTGTTTTCTAAGATTGTTAGTATTTCTTCTTTTTATATACTATTTTGACTATTTTGAAAAGTGCATTTTCAAGTTGTGTTATTCAATTTGAGGTCACTCTCAAATTTCAGTATACTCGAGATTTAAACTTTATTAATCGAAATTTTAAAATAACGATATCAAATGTTAATAGTTAAGTTCGAATTTAATAGTACTTATTCATTTTATGATTTTTAACACAATAAAAAATTGAACTTTTTTCAGTTTTAGCCCGCGCTAGAAAGTATCTATATATTCAGTAGCTGAAAAAGAATATAAAATTTATATAACTTTTGTATATAATATATAGAATATGTATATAAAAATTATATTTTATTATTATTATTTTAAGAGTAACTATATTTTCCCTAGAAAGTTTGGATCAATGTTGCTGGATTAGACAGCAACAATATTAAATACATTCGCCCATGAATGCGGACATGGACTTATTATGAAGTCCCAAAAATTGAATTCAACGACGTGAAACTTCAAAATGCATGATTGGATTTTTTACTTTTATGGGGCTTCACTTATTATTTTTTCTTGGTATTGGGAAAAATAATGTATATTTAATTTTTTTGTTTGGTATATTTTTTTAAGCTATGTATATTTAATATAAGTATTAATTATATATCTTATTTGGTATTATTCTATGTACAATTAATACATAGTAAACCATGATATTAGTAACACGAAAACTATTACTACGTGCATAATTATAGTTAAAGACAAATTACCCTTAAAGTCAGGCAAAAAGCAAAGTGGTGGATAAATTTGTAAAATAATATATTTTTTTGATCAAACAGTCATAAGAAATAAATTCAGCATTATAGTAATACCTATATTACTAATCTTTACATTGCTAATATATTATATTCAGTACTATTACCAAATGATCCCTTAATATTTTCCACGATCCAGTAATATTATTTCAATGCTTTATCGAAAATTTAGCAGCTTTATTGACCAAACAGCAAACTAAGTCCACTTTATCGTCCCAAGAATTTTTATATATGGATATCTGGCCCTTTTCTCGTTTGTCAAAAAAAACTTATCGTGATCGTTACACCAAGTCAATAAATTAGAGTCATATATCATGCTTTGCGTTAAAGTTTTATAAATTAATTATGATATTAAAATGTATTTTGTACATAATATCTAAGGATATCATGATAAGTATCGTTTAATGCTGATTTATTAGTTACTTAAAAGATATTAAATCTTGTACGCAACTAGTATTTACGTCAACAAATGAATGAATGTAAGACAAATTACATGTCTTTAATGCACTCATTTATCACTTAATTATATATGATATAAACGTAAAAGTAAGAAAAGCTAACTCACCTTAGTTTGTGACTAATATAATGTTCCTTTAAGAAAAATTAATTAAGCTTAAAGTAACCACCAGTGTGTGAGTTTTACTTGTAGGGAATTCTCGAACTCAACCATTGTGGGTTGAAGTTTCACTTGTAAAGATTTCAAACTTTAGTATATTTTCGTATTTTTGCTAGGGGTAATGTTGTTCAAATTTATTATCGTATTAACATGCGGCTAAATGTTGAATAGCTTTGAATAGGTGACTATATCGATATGGTCTAAAAATGGCTATTTGCTATTTTACCCAATAGAATTGACTATTGGGATATTATCACTTTTAGCCCGCGCTACAAATTAATATATTTCGTATCTGAAAAAGTGTATCAGATTTGTATAATTTTTATATATAACATATAAAATGTATAAATATACAAAAAAATAACAAAAAATATATACTTTTTCGACTATTATTTTGAAAGTTGCTATACAATATCATTTTTCCTTAAAGTACTATCATTTTGGCCCAAAAGTTTTAGAACGGGGAGTCCACACTCCACATCAGAAACAGCTACTCTGAAAGGCCTGAGTCAACTTTTGAGCCCATGAAAAGATTTGTACACAAAAAGCAGAAACGCCAGCACTGGCCTTAATTAATTAAAGGCATGTTGTTAAAAATTCTGCAAGTGGATTCATCACTTGTAAGGTGGATGTCTTCCCTAACAGGTTTTGGATTAGTTATATATTCATAATAGGTTTTGGATTGGTGATGGATTAGTTCTGTATTCATAACAGGTTTTGGATTTGTTTTTGTAACAACGAATTATGTCTATAAATAGGTTCAATGATCGCCCATTGGAGACACTATGAAAACGTAGAAATCCTCTCTTCTAATATTATCATTCCCTTCTTATGTTAAGTTCTAGTTAATCACATAGTTCTTGCTATATTGCTTTAATTTCATAACACGTTATCAGCACGAGACTTTGCCATCTCGAGCAAGTACTTTGAAAGTATCAGAGGTACGAATTTTTTTTTCTAAATAATGTCAAATTTTTCTAAACATGAATTTGTAGCCCTGGATATATCGGGTAAAAGCGACATGTCTTGGGTGCTTGATGCTGAAATTCATCTTGATGCGATGGGTCTAGAAGACACCATCAATGACAATAGTCAAGCATCAAACCAAGACCATGCTAACATAGTGATATTCCTACGTCATCACCTTTATGAAGGCTTGAAAATGGAATATCTAACTGTTAAAGATACAATTATACTGTGGAATAATTTGAAAGATAGATATGACCACATTAGGATGCTCGTTCTTCCACATGCACGTTATGACTGGACTCATTTAAGGCTACAAGATTATCACGACCCAATTTCTCTCCGTTGGGTATCGTGATGGCACCTAGTCTTAGGGACTAGGTAAGTCTAACATATACTGAGTAACAATAAATAAATAGCGTCTGACAACTTTAGAAATTAAATTCTCTATAAAACTTACAATTCCCAAAACCGGTAGTACAAGTCATAAGCCTTTTTAGGAGTATTTATACATAATAAATACATCACCGTTCTGAAACAAAAGGAAAAATAGAAATAAATACAATAGAAGGTAAGTTCGGAGCCTGCGAACACCCAGCAGGTGTACCTTAAAGTCTCCAGCCACACCAAACGTAAATTTCAAAGCCAACTCGATCTGAAGTACCTGGTTCTGCACAAAAAGATGTGAAGAAGTGTAGTATGAGTACACCACGGTGGTACCCAATAAGTATCAAGACTAACCTCGGTAGAGTAGTGACGAGGCCAAGTCAAGACACCTACCGAACATATAACCTGAGCAGGATATGACATAAAGCTAACTAGATAGGGATATCAAAGTAATACCAATTGAAGGAATAAATCAAATTACAAATAGTAATAACGATAGGGGGAAAACATGAATGGCAACAGAAATAATCAAGTAATTAACAACAAGGGATACAGATAAGTGTAAATGTGCTCAAGTAGGGAAAACAATGTCAACTCAACCAAACAAATTGTTTCTAATACATGATTCCAATAATTTCCTTTCTTGTAATATCATACCATAAACCACAACTTCCAACCCTTTAACACACACGACATCTTGTGCCCACATATTTCCATCTCACTTTGCACAACGAAATTCACGTGCCATTCGGTACATAATATCCGTGTTAATTGCTAATTAAGATGTTCAAGAGATTTATTTACATATCATGAAGTAAATTTATAATTTCTAGACCAAATAGGAAATCTGCGAGAAAGATGAGTTTTGTTTTAGAAATCATTTGAGTGAGGAAGATAACATTTTCAAATAAAATTCAACATCGAATAACTATTGCATTTAATATAGAACTTATTAAGTTAAAACATAATAACAATTTCTTTGTAAGTAAAATAAAAACTTCAGACGGGTTAAGAAGATTAAGCTGGGGAAGCCATTGAAATAAAATATAACGGTTGTTCGAAATAATAGATACTGAAATATACGGCGAGTTATAACTTAAAGTCACACAAGATAACATGATATTAGTTCTTTCATTTTTAAATCACTATATTACTAACGACTCGGCAGGGAAGGAGGTAATGACTCAACGTAGTAAATTTACTTTAAAAATCAATTCACTAGAATAATAGTATTAGGAAAAGAGCTTAGGAAATGACGGCAAAGCAGTAATGTCAATTATAATGACTAAATCCTCAAAAGACAGTGAAAATCGGAGAACACAAATTTTCAGAATCTCGTATGAAGGCACTGAAGCCAATACAATAAAATAGGGGATACCAAATATACAAATATGTTGTGGCATGCAACCCGATCCTACCATATAATCTCGGTATCATCATTCACCCTTATTCCACCATATCAATCCACCCTTATTTCACTTGTTTCGGCGTGCAACCCGATCCCACCGTACAATAAACATCAATATCATAACAATAAACATAATATGTTGCGGCGTACAACCCGATCCCATCATATAATATCAATATCATAATTCACCCTTATTTCACCACAATAATCCACCCTTATTTCACCTGTTGCAGCATGCAACCCGATCCCACCATATAATAAATAATTACAATATAAATATCCTCCCTTATTCCACCACCTCCCTTATTTCACCTGTTGCGGCGTGCAACCCGATCCCCCGTATAATAATATAAATCAACAACAACAATTCAACAACTCAATTACAAGAATTTCTACAACCTAGAGTATGAGTACACGGCAACAAGGGAACCATATAAAAATCAAAGGAATACAACAACCTTTACAAGACAACAAGACATGTAAGGCATGTGATAACTACACAGGTATTCACAACAACTTGGACACGCAGATATGCACGTAGTCATAGAATAACTCAACAATTAAGAGGTAACAAGATAATAATGAAGGCAATGACTACAACCAAGGCATATAAGAGCCAAATAACAAATAAGGGCTAGCCACATTATATAGAGCATGTAAGAGTAGTCTAACAACAAGATACCACATGTATGACAATTTAATCAAAAGCATGGAAAGACACTAGACAATCTATACCGATCAAATACCACATATGAACCAGGTACCCACTCGTCACCTTGCGTACACGACTTTCACATAGCAAGATAGCACAATTTACTCAATTCTTAAGGGGTAGTTCCCCCCCCCCCCCCCCCCCCCCCACAAAGTTAGACATGACACTTACCTCAATTCGGCCAAATCAATACGCAAATTAGCTTTTCCTTTACAAATTCACCTCCGCTCACCAAAAACGACTTAAATACATCAAACAATGCAAGAGAAAACAACTTTAATTTACAAAACTATGATCTTTATACAATTTGAAAAAAGTCAACCCCTCGGGCCCCCATCTCAGAACCCGATAAAATTTACAAAACCCGAATACCCATCCCGATACGAGTTCAACCACACAAAAATTATCAAGTTCCGTTACCAATTCGTCCTTCAAATCATCATTTTTCGTTTTTGAAAGATTTTAAAAATTTTCCTTTAGATTCTCATGAATTTGATGTTAAATCTAAGATAATCACAAAATATAGTTGAAAATTGGTTAGAGGCACTTACCCAATGATTTAGAATGAAAATCTGCTCTCAAAATTACCCACTCTCGGACCTAGGGTTCAAAATATGACAAAATGAAGCTAAGATTCTGTAACGACCCGGCCGTCGTTTCGAGAGTTATAGACCTGTTTTCTCCTATTTCTGTTTCTTTTGTGCTTTTCAACTATATTTGATATATCAGGTTACTTGGTTCGGGTCTGAAGTGGGTTTGGAGTGTAATGAGACATTTAGTCTCTTATTTAGAAGCTTAAGTTGAAAAAGTTAACTAGATGTTGACTTATATGTAAACGATCTCGGATTTGGATTTTTATGGTTCGGTTAGCTTTGTTAGGTGATTTTGGACTTATGAGCGCGTCCACAATGTGATTTGGAGGTCCGTAGTAGAATTAGGCTTGAATTGGCAAAAGTTTGAAATTTGGAGATTTTGGTCGGCAGTGGAAAATTTGATATCGGGGTCAGAATGGAGTTCCCGAAGTTGGAGTAGGTTCATAGTGTCATTTGTGACGTGTGTGTACAATTTGAGATTATTCGGACGTGGTGGTAGGTTTTGGCGTCGTTTGCGGAATTTGGAAATTTAGAAGTTCTTAGGCTTGAATCCGAAGGTAATTTGGTATTTTGATGTTATTTTGAGTGATTTGAAGGTTCGACTAAGTTTGTATGTTGATATATGAATTTTTTGTATGGATGGTTGAGGTCTTGAGGGTCTCGGGTAAGTTTCGAGTGGTTATCAGATCAATTATGGGTTTTGGGAGATGGCTGATTCTGCTGGTTTCTATGGCTGCTGGTGTTTTCCACACTTGCGGATGGGGAGCCGCAGGTGCAAGGCCGCAGGTGCGCTTGGGTAGCCGCAGATGCGGACATAGAAGACCTGGGCTGGAACCACAGGTGTGTAGGAGTGGTCGCATCTGCGAGCCTGCTGGTGCGAGCCTGAGTCAAATATGCGGAAGAGAGGAGATGGGCTAATTCCGCAGAAGCGGAAGGAGATGCGCATGTGTGCGTCCGCAGGTGTGGAATCTCGGGAGCAGGTGCGGAATTGGGGATTTAAGTGATTTTCCTCAGGTGCGGAGGTTTTTGCGCAAATGCGGCATCGCAGGTGCGCATTCTGGCAGGTGCGAAAAGCCTGGGCAAAAACTATAAATAGAAGGCTTCGCAAATTTTTGTTCATTTCCACCATTTTCAAGTCGGTTCTTGGAGCGTTTTGAGTGATTTGAAGGGGATTTAAGGGTTTATCAGTGAGGTAAGTTGCTTGAGCTATAATACTCCTAACTCTGGTGTTTTTCCATTGTTTTATCATCTAATTAGTTTGATTTAGGAGTGAAAATAGGGGGTTAGAGATTGGGATTTTGGAGAGTGTAAATTGAGGATTTGAAGGAACAAACGATGTCAGATTTTGATAAATTACATATGTGTGGACTCGTGAGTGAATGGGCTTTCAAGTTTTGTAACTTTTGTCGGATTTCGAGACATGGGCTCGGTGGCCGGGTTTGAGCCGATTTCGAGTTTGGGGTCTAAATTGGTAGTGTTTCTTGTGGATTTTATTGCTTTAGCATATATTGATGGTATTGTACTGGTTGTGAATAGATTCAGAGCATTTGGAGGCTGAATCGAGGGGAAAGAGCATCGCGGAGTGGAGATTTGCTCGGTTTGAGGTAAGTAACAGTTGTAAATCTAGTCCCGAGGGTATGAAACCCCAGATTTTTGTGTCATGTGACTATTTTGAGGTGATGCACATGCTAGGTGACGGGCGTGTGGGCGTGCACCATTGGGGATTGTGACTTGGTCCGTCTCGTAGAAACTGTAAAGTTGAATATCCTGTTGAAACTATATGCCCCTTATGTGTTTTAGAAAGAATTACTATAAATCATGATGGATGCCATGTCTAGGCCTTATGCCAGTATTGTTTGGACCTCAGAGATAATTTTCTTTTTGTCCTCTCACTGTTTTGATTGAAAATCTATCCTCAGTCATGTTTACACATATCTACTTCATAGATCAGTCTCTGTTACTCTATTTTTGATGCATCATATAAATGTTGTTTGGGCTGATTACTTTGATTTCTGAGAGCCCGAGAGATTAGAGAGATTTATGAATGAGTGAGGTCGAGGGCCTGATTTGTTAGGACATTTATGGGATCGGGATGCACGCCGCAACATGTTTCATTGATTCTGCCATGATGGGCATTGATTATAGCGTTTGGGCTGAAGGAGCCCCTCCGGAGTCTATACACACCCCAGTGAGCGCAGGTACCTACTGAGTGCGAGTGCCAAGTGCCGAGTGATGAGTGATTGGAAGGCATGAGTGATTGTGAGGCATGAGTGATTGTGAGGTTGGATCGATTAGGAGGACTGAGTGATGTTTTCCCGAGGGGCGGTTTATGATTTCATCATTATTGCTCATAGCTGCATTGAACCTTTGTTTGAAAACTGTTGGACAATATTTTTGAATGATTTTACTGGAACATGATTTAAGCGAGCTGATTTGACTTAAAATCCGGTTTTAAAGCATGCCGTATGTTACTGAATTTTGTGATATGAACTATACCTGCATTTAGCTCGTCACTACTTCTCAGTCTTTATTTACTGCTGTTACTTACTGAGTTGGCGTACGCACGTTACACCTTGCACCTTGTGTGCAGATCCAGGTATTTCTGGACACGATAGCGTTTGTTGATTTATCCTGTCATGGATCATCGGAGATAGCGAGGTAGCTGCTTGGCGATCGCAACCCTGCTTTTCTTCTTCCTTATCTTCCTATTAGAGGTATTTGGTGTTTCCCAAACTATGTTAGTCTTGTGGTTATCAGATGGTTGTAATAGTTGTTCATGACTAGTGACACCCCGATGCCGGGCTTTCTTTTCTGCACGTTCATTTTGAGTTGAACTCTTTTATGAAGGTTTTATTATGAATAGCTTCGAATTATCTTCTAAAATGAAATATCGATGTGTTTTGGTAATGTGTCAGCTTGCCTAGTACCACGATAGGCGCCATCACGACAGGGTTAGTTTTGGGTCGTGACAAGTTCGTATCAGAGCCTAGGTTACATAGGTCTCACGGGTCATGAGCAGTTTTAGTAGAGTCTTGCGAATCGGTGCAGAGACGTTCGTGCTTATCTTCGAGAGGCTGCAAAACCTTTAGGAAAAATCTCACATTCTTGAAATCTTGTCGTGCGAATCTGTTGATTTTGGTAACTAAATTTCTATTGTTTCATTCTCTCATAGATGGTGAGGACTCGCACTACCGGTCAGGAGGACCAGCACCGGTACCTCCAGCTAGGGCCACGAGAGGCCGAGGCCGCGGTCGAGGTCATGGTAGGGGTAGAGGTGCAGCTCGCACAGCAGCCGGATCAGTACCTGTAGACCCTCCAATTGCTCCAGACCAAGACCAGACCTATTGTGATTCCTGGCCTTTAGGAGGCCCTAGCTCAGATTCTGTCAGTGTGCACTGGCCTTGCTTAGGCGGTCTCTATTTCTACGACCGCAACTACTTCCCAAGCCAGGGGAGGCACTCAGACTCCCGCCTCCTGCACACCTGAGCAGGTTGTTCAGGGACTCCGAACACCAAGGGCACCACCAGCCCAACCGGTTGCAGCTGCTCAGGACTATGTGGTTCCTGTCATGCCCGAGGATGATCATCGTAGATTGGAGAGGTTTGGGATACTCCAACCTCTATATTTCAGTGGTGCAGAGGCTGAGTATGCACATGGTTTCTTGGATAAGTGTTAGAGGATGTTTCGTACAACAGGTATTCTGTAGACCAGTGGGGTTTCATTCGCTACCTTCTAGTTCTCTGGGGCTACATTCACTTGGTGGGAGGCTTATGAGAGGCGTAGGCCGGTTGATGCAGCACCCCTTACTTGGTAGCAGTTCTCTGTTATCTTTCTGGAGAAGTTTATGCCTCAGTCTCGCACAGAGGAGATGCGCTGGGTGATATGTCTGTGACTCAGTATGAGCTGCGATTCTCAGAGTTAGCCCGTCATGCTATCTGGTTGGTTCCCAAAGACAGAGAGAGGATCAGGAGGTTTTTAGATGGTCTCACTTTCCAGCTTCGATTACTTATGACCAGAGAGAGAGTGTCTGGTTCTACTTTTGATGAGGTTGTCGACATTGCTCGACATATTGAGATGGTTCGAGGTCAGGAGAGGGTTGAGAGAGAGGTCAAGAGGCCTCATGGACAGGGTGAATTCAGTGGTGCTCCTCATGGGGGTCAGTTCTAGCACGACAGAGGCCGTCCATTCAGGCATGCTCAGTCAGCTTACCCAGTTCACCGTGGTGCATTATCGGGCCATAGTTCTCACAATTCTCATCAAGGCCACTCATCACTCAGTGCCCTCCCAGCCTAGAGTTCGTCCCGTGCTCCATCAGTTCAGGGCTCCTCCATGTCAGGTTCTTCTACCAGTTATCCCGGTTCTAGAGGTTCCCTTCAGTCCCTGTCCCCACACCAGGGAGTTGTTTTGAGTGTGGGGAGTTTGGGCATATATGGAGGCAGTGTCCTCGTTGTCATGGGGGTCCATCTCAGTAGAGGAGTCAGCCTTCGACTTCAGCACCAGTTATTCACCACCCTCCCAGTCAGTTAGGGGTAGAGGCCAGTCAGTTAGGGGTCGCCCTAGAGGGGGAGGCCGATTAGGTGGTGTTCAGGCCTGTTTCAATGCACTCCCTGCCAAACCAGATGTTATTACTTCAGATGTCGTGATTACAAGTATTGTATCAGTCTGTCCCAGTGATGCCTCTGTATTATTTGACCATGGTTCCACGTATTTCATATGTTTCCTCATATTTTGCTCATTTTATGGATATGACCTGTGAGTCTTTAGTTTTATCTGTTCATGTATCTACTTCTGTGGACGATACTATTATTGTGGACCGCATATATCGATCATGTGTGGTGACTATTGGGGGTCTGGAGACCCGAATGTACCTTTTGTTGCTCAGTATGGTTGACTTTGATGTGATATTGGGTATGGATTAGTTATCCCTATGTCATGATTTTCTATATTTTCACGCTAAGACCGTGACGTTCGCGATGCCGGGATTTTTTAGGGTTGAGCAGAGGAGTTCTATAGATTATGTACCAAGTAGGGTGATTTCATATTTAAAGGCTCAGCGTATGGTTGAGAAGGGTTGCCTATCTTATTTGGCTTTTGTGAGAGATGTTAGTGCAGAGAATCCTACCATTGATTCTGTTCCGGTAGTATTTCAGATATGTTTCCTGCAGACCTGCCGAGCATGCCACCTGACAGGGATATTGACATTGGTATTGATTTGGTGCCAGGCACTCAGCCCATTTCTATTCTACCGTATCGTATGGCACCGGCGGAGTTGAAGGAGTTGAAAGAACAACTTCAGGAACTCCTTGATAAGGGGTTTATTTGGCCTAGTGTGTCACCTTGGGGTGCACCAGTTCTATTTGTAAAGAAGAAGGATGGTTCCATGAGGATGTGCATTGTTTACAGGCAGTTGAACAAGGTCACAATCAAGAACAAGTATCCTTTGCCTTGTATTGATGATGTATTTGACTAACTTCATGGAGTGAGGGTGTTCTCCAAGATTGATTTGAGGTCCGATTATCACCAACTGAAGATTCGGGATTTAGATATTCTTAAGACAGCTTTCAGGACCCGTTATGGCCATTATGAGTTCTTGGTGATGTCTTTTGGGCTGACCAATGCCCCAGCATCGTTCATGCATGTGATGAACAGTGTATTCCAGCCCTATTTGGACTCATTCGATATTGTATTCATTGATGACATCCTGATGTACTCTTGTACCCAGGAGGAGCATGCTCAGCATTCGAGGATTGTATTACAGATATTAAGGGAGGAGAATCTTTATGCCAAGTTCTCCAAGTGTGAGTTTTGGCTCGGTTCAGTGGCTATCTTGGGACACGTGGTGTCTAGTGAGGGCATTCAGGTGGATCCGAAGAAGATAGAGGCGGTGCAAAGTTGGCCTAGACCGTCCTCAGCCACGGAGATTACGAGAGTTTTTGGTTTGGCGGGTTATTACCTCCGCTTTATGGAGGGATTTTCATCTATTGCATCGCCCTTGACCAAATTGACCCAAAAGGGTGCTCAAGTCGGGTAGTCAGATGACTGTGAGGAGAGCTTCCAAAAGCTCAAGACTGCTTTGACCACAGCTCCAGTGTTAGTTCTGCCATCAACTTTAGGTTCTTACACCGTGTATTGTGATGCCTCAAGGATAGGTATTGGATGTGTTTTGATGTAGGAGGGTAGGGTGATTGCCTATGCCTCGTGCCAGTTGAGGACCCATGAGAAGAACTATCCCGTCCATATCTTGAGTTATCAGCCATTGTTCACGCCTTGAAGATTTGGCGTCATTATCTGTATGGAGTTCATTGTGAGATCTATACTAATCACCAGAGTCTTCAACATCTGTTTAATCAGAAGGATCTTAATTTGCATCAGCGGAGATGGTTGCAACTTCTTAAAGACTATGATATCACTATTTTGTACCATTCGGGGAAGGCCAACGTTGTTGCCGATGCTTTGAGTCACCAGGAGGTTAGTTTGGGGAGTTTAGCATATCTTTCGGCAGCAGAGAGACCCTTGACATTGGATGTTCAGGCCTTAACAGGTCAGCTTGTGAGATTGGATATTTCAGAGCCGAGTCGGGTATTGGCTTGCGTGGTCTTCGGGTCTTCTCTTTATGACCGTATCAGGGAGCGTTAATATGATGACCCCCACCTGCTAGTTCTTCAGGATAGGGTCCGGCGAGGTGATTCTAGGGATGTGACTATTGGTGATGACGGCTTGTTGAGGATGAAGGGCCGTATATGTGTGCCTAATGTAGATGGGCTCCGGGAGTTGATTCTTGAGGAGGCCCACAGCTGGCAGTATTCCATCTATCTGGGTGTCGTGAAGATGTACCAGAATTTGACATATCACTATTAGTTGAGGCGGATGAAGAAGGATATAGTTGGGTTTGTAGCTCGGTCATCAGAGGCCGAGTGGCTTGCTTCAGAGATTAGAGATCCCGAAGTGGAAGTGGGAGCGGATTACCATGGACTTTGTAGTTAGCTCCCACGGACTTCGAGGAAGTTCGATGCTATTTTGGTTATTATGGACCGGATGACCAAGTCCGCGCACTTCATTCCAGTTGGTACTATTTACACTTCAGAGCAGTTGGCTGAGATTTATATTTGAGAGGTTGTTCGTCTGCATGGTGTCCCAGTTTCCAACATTTCAGATAGAGGTATCAGTTCACATCGCAGTTTTGGAGGGCTGTGCAGCGAGAGTTGGGTACTCAGGTTGAGTTGAGCACAACTTTTCACCCTTAGATGGACAAACAGTCTGAGCGCACTATTCAGATATTGGAGGACATGTTGCGTGCTTGTGTCATTGACTTTGGGGATTCATGGGACCAGAATCTACGCCCGCGGAGTTTGCATATAACAACAGTTATCAATCAAGTATTCAGATGGCTCCGTACGAGGCTCTATATGGGAGGAGGTGTAGATCTCCGGTAGGATGGTTTGAGCCAGGTGAGGCTAGGATCTTGGGTACAGAATTGGTCCAAGATGCATTAGATAAGGTGAAATTGATTCAGGAGCGGCTTCGCACGACTCAGTTTTGGTAGAAGAGCTATGCGGACAAGAAGGTCCGTGATGTGTCTTTTATGGTTGGGGAGAAGGTCTTGCTGAAGGTATCTCCCATGAAGGGTGTTATGAGGTTTGGGAAGAGGGGAAAGTTGAGCCCCTGGTTTATTAGGCCTTTTGAGGCGCTTCAGAGGATAGGGGAGGTGGCTTATAAGCTTGCCTTGCCACTCAGTTTGTTGAGTGTGCACCCGGTATTTCATGTTTCCATGCTCCTGAAGTATATTGGTGATCCATCCCATGTTTTGGACTTCAGCACGGTTCAATTGGAGGGTGATATGACTTATGATGTGGAGCCGATGACCATTTTGGATCGGCAGGTTCAAAAGTTGAGGTCAAAGGACATAACTTCAGTGAAGGTGCAGTGGAGAGGTCAGCCTGTGGAGGAGTGATCGCTGCCAAACCTACTCCACTATAGAGTAGCGAGGATGGTCGATGCAGTTTTATACAACAAGGTCGGGATCGATTTCCACAGGGAGTTAATTTATTTGGAGTTAGGTATCTAACTAATTTAGATGCGTGTGTTGTTCCTAATTGCACTTCCAAACATGATTGTGATTGTTTCTATTCTAATTTTATACTATTGTATGCTAAGAGAAAGTTAAGTACAATCTTTTTGGTGAGAGTTTTCAAGTGTTTAAAAGGAACTAGGGTAGTGGCTTCCTCCTAGGTGAATATCTAACGGGTATCAAGAATCTGAGGCAAGCTTGTTTTGATTGGGGTCGTGATATAATCCTCACACACAAGTACTCACTCTATACCTCTTGGTAGTTTGAGTGACTTTACCCAATTTGGCTTTCTCAAGTCCAAATGGGTGCTCATGCAATACAAGTGATATTGGCACAAGTCGGGTATTACTATCTCTAGGTTTAACCCTTTAATTGGGGCTATCAATCTCTTGAGTTCACCCAATTCCTTGTTAGCCTAATTTTCATAGACTTAGCCCCTCTTTCTCAAGAAGAGCCTAAGTTATAAAGGCATGAATCAGTGTTTGCAACCACTAATTCTACAATTCTAGCATGAATTAGGCTAAATATCACTAACCCATAAACAATTAAGCCCTAAAATGCAAGACCCATCAAATACCCACACTAGGGTTGGGTCACAACCCTAGATATGGGATTTAGCTACTCATAACAACAGAAATCAAAGATAAAGATGAAATATAATCCATAATATTAAAGTAAAAGATGAAAATCTAAAGTTTGAAGGTAACTCTACTACATAATTTCCCAAAAAGGGAAAAACCAACCATTCACGTGCTCTCCAAACTAAAACTTAACCTAAAATTGACAAAAGGGTCTATTTATACTAAGCTAAAATTTACGGAAAAAAATACCCCTACGGAGGTTTTGTGGTCGTATAATTCAGACCGCGTTCGCACTTGGGCTTTCGCGGCCGCGTAATATTGAGCACGGTCCGCGTTTCTTGACAACTGGGACTGGGCTGAGCTTCATTTCACGAACCCCGCAATATTCACCGTGTCAGCGTGAGTGTCTTTTGCGGCCGCGTAATTATAACGCAGACCGCCTTTCTCATTCTTGTATAAATTGTGAACTCTCTGAACCATCGCAAACACAGTCCGCGAAATTCCAACCGCGGCAACGCCAGTAGCTTCGCCTCAGCGTTGATCCTTACGCGGCCGCTCTTTTATGTCAAGGTCCGTGCTCTTATCCCTGTCTTGGGTTTGTGCAAGTTTGACTCTTTTATGAGTTGATTATGGCTTCTTTGGATCATTTTTAACAAACCCTGCAAGCAAGAGCATTAAGTTAGTTTTTGGGAATACCTTCATGCATTTTTGGCCCAAAACCTAAGTAAAAGAGGCTAAAATCCCTACTTATCAACTCCCCCAAACTTAAGCTTTTGCTTGTCCTCAAGCAAACAAGGTAATTCCCACCTCCACAAAAAAAAGAAAAGGATATTTTAGCTGTTCTAAGGTGACTTCATCAAGTATCAATTGGGACTAGCAATTACCCTCAACAAAAATGCATTATCAACAACATCTACGACCTTTTGAGTTCTAGAGTTCTAACGTGACACAAGAGCATCAAGAGTTGACTCAATTCTTCAAGGAATATCGCTCTCTCACATAGGTCATTGTGGATCCTATACTCCTCCTCCTCTACTCTCCTTTAGCAAATCTCACTTTTTTAGAATGTAACACTCAAATCAAGGATTGTGAAGAAGTGCGCTCATCACTCTCAAATGAATGCCACAAGTCCGGCTCTAAATACCATAAGCTTGCCCCTTATGTAAATCGCCACTAATGTAAGCTCACTCAACTTGAAATCATATATGGCTTTAGCGGGTATGTAATGAAGGCTTTTGGATCAAGGTAGGACATAATGAACTGTGATGGTTTAATCTTTCCTTAAGCAATCCATTTTCGCATTTTGGCTCATACTTTCGTGACTCTTTGAGTAATTTTCTTCTTCCATAGGGGAATTAGAGAGACATACTGTCACTCTTTCTTATTCTTGACAATCATTTTTCTTTTTTTTCATCATTCCATGCCTTTTAACATTGCGTTCTTTGAATATCTTCAACCTTCACTTTCTTTTTGATCTATGTCTTTTTGATTTTTCTTCCTTTTCTTTGCCTTTCCTTTTCACTAATTCCTTTTTTCTTCTTTGAACCTTTCCTCACTTTGAAATTCTTTGTCTCTCCCCGAAACTTATGCTCTTGCCAATTCGTTCATCATGAATGCTCAGGAAAGATTGGGTGCCAAGAGAGGGTCATTATAAAATGGATAAAGGCTTGTAATGTGGCTATTGAATGAAAAAGGCTTAGGCTCAAAGGGGTTTACTAGGGATATCATATTGGTAGGATATAGAAGCTTTCAAAATTCGAATGGGACCAAGGAGATCCTACAATCACTTCTTAAGTCGAGCTACACTTAGAATTTCGCCTAGACAAACATTCAGGGCAAGTTCTAGACTTATTGGCATGAGACTTGGATTTTCAGTTCAATACCTCACCTCTCAAGCTAATGGATCGTTAAATAGAATAGAGTCGAGGGCCCACAACAACCCTAGCTAAGATTGAAAATCACAGATGGCTCAAGTAAATCACTTGATGATAATTTTAGTCAACTCAAGAGTGTAAAGGTCACAACCAAAGGTATTCTTTGTCAATCAACTTTTCTCTAACCATGAGGTCGAAGGTAAATGTGTTAGTACCAAATGAAGCCTACTTGAGACACTTTTATTCACTACTACTATATATCAAAGCAAAAATAAAAACATACTCAATCCCTTAAGAAGGTTGTCACGCCATTCATCGTTGGGAAGAGCCAGCCGGTTCACACAACATCCACCTTTGGAAAGAACTGTGGCATTAAGAAAACCAAAGGCTTATTGATCACGAAGAATGTAAAAAGAAGCTAAAACTCAAAAAGAAGCTACTAAAGGAAATAAGAAGCTAAGCTATTAAGGAAAATTACAAAAGAAGTATGAAATAAACTACGGGAAGTAAAATGAATATGTACAATAATGGAGTGAAACGAATATATACAAAATGGAAATGAATATATAAATGGAATGGTAAAGATATATTCATACCAAAAGTGAAAAATAACGATAAGCAAAAATAAAGAAAAATAGTATCAAAGTTATTACATGCCAATATCATCAACATCAAAATAAAACCACCCCCCAAATAAGGGATAGCATTGTCCTCAATGTTAATATCAAAATAAAAATCAGGGAAGGGTTAGAGAGTATAGAAAACTCCTTATGTGGTCTCTGTCTGCATGGGGTCAGGCACACTAATGAGGTCCTCGAACTGCATAGGATCATCAGCTTCCTCCGGGTCCTCCAACTGTATCTCCAAGTCCTCTGACTAGGGCACCACAATTCTTCTCACTAGCTCTCTGTCAGCCTCCTGCTCTGATGCCTGTGTTGCTGGAGCAGTCTCCTCCATAAGTAGGTCCAGTGGGATGTCACCGGCAGAAGTGAACTTCTCCACCTCCTTCTTCAGCTTCTCCACTGACTCCTTTGAGGCTTGAGTCTTTCTCATTTTCTTGACCTACTTTCCCAGATCCTTTATTGCCTTGCCATGGGAATCCAAAGTATCCAAGATCTTCTTTTGGTTGTTCAGGAGTTGCTTTAATGAATCCTTCACTGACAATTTAGACTCCAGGTGTAACCCAGGCCGGTGTTTTCCTTGGGATGGATATCACCTCTACTAGACATGGACGGGCTACTTCATCTAATGCCACTTTTTCTAAGTATTGAGCTGCGTCCACATCTTCAAACCCGACATATGTGTTCAATGTGGTGCCATCAAACCGGATTTTCTGGTTTCGTACCTTAGTCACAGTGGTGCCCTTTTTGATGTGGGCAACATTGGCCTAGAACTCCTTGACTAGGTACTCATTTGCATCCGGCAACTTGCTAGTGAAGTATTTCCACCCCTTCCTTTCATCAAATTGTCTCTTCACATTCGGGTTGTGATGGAAAAGGTCTCTTTCTATGAATTGTCGCTCAATGGTGAGTGACCTTTGTGGCCACCATTCCTGGAATTTGTGGTAGGCCTTCTCACNATCTTCCCATACATCGGGCTTCCTTGACCTGTTCAACCCCCCCCCCACATGGGTATCACCTCCTCTCCCATCATCCGGGACCTCTTCTTCATCATCAATGTTAATAGGAGCCGCTATTGAGGCCGGAGTTGCAGCAGGTAGGGAAGATGGTGCTGAAGTCTCACTACCTCCTTCTAATCCATCAGACGACTTAGCCGAGGAGGTAGGTTCATTGACTAGTCTGAAAGGTTTTGATTGAGCCTCCAGTTGTTGTTGTTGTTGTGAATATTCTCCCTCGGAAGTCTCCCGGGATCGGAGATATTCACTTGTGTCAGATGAGTCAGCCGGAGGTATAATGAGGGTTTGCTTTTTGCTAATGGTCTTCTGAACTTATAAGGGTAAGGCTTTCTTGCCTTTACCTCGACCTCGGGAGGATTCTGTCCTCCCTATTGGTTTGTCTGCTCCACCACGAGATCGTACCAGTATATGCAACACACATGTAGTGAAAAATAGTTAGAATTGGTGTTCAATTAAGCCTTAAAGAAATGCAGATGAAATGAACACAGTGCCTCTCAACACAGGACACCGCTGACCGCGAAAAACTGAGCGCGGCCGCGAAAAGTTTGGATTCAGAATACTTAGTCTGTGATCATGGGCACTGCGGACCGCGAAATCTTGGACGGGGCCGCTAATGATCAAACACGGACAACATAAAAGTGAACGCGGCCGCGGAAGCAAATATCAAACTTTCTGAAAGAATGCAGACCGCAGAATTATGAACGCGGCTGCGAAGAACCAACTGTGGAACATGGAAATATCACCGTGTACGTGAACTTATCAGCAATACTAAACCAGTTAATGGTCACGCGGACCGCGGAAAACTGACCGCAACTGCGAAATTGAATGCAACAGGTACTGACGAACATTGTAAACTTAGGATTTTCTCTAAGGGTAAAAATCATTTCAATTAATATGCATAGTTAATAACCCTATCCCCCATTAGGAATGTAAACATTACCCACATGAATTTAGACATCAATTTGAGATTATGACAAGTAATTAACCCTAACTAAAAAGAAACATTAAAACAAAAAGAAAAGAAAAAGAAAAATCAATTCAAGGATTTGATCATACCAGTTATTAAATTGTAGTGGAAGATGGACTCTTGATTAGTATGAAATGAGATTGAGAGCCAAAAAAGAGGAAGATGAACAGTGATATAGTGTGGTGAAAATCTGGGATTCGAAAAGTGTAAAAGTCTTAAGGACCTTCTATCTATACTAAACAGATGGGGACCCATCGCCTTACCTGAGCGCGGTCCGCATAATTCTACCGCGGTCCGCGCTTTTTACCTTATGAAGAGCTGTTGCAAAAAACTGGGCGCGATCCGCAGAAAAACGAGCCCGGCCCACCGTGATCCGCCAAATTATGAACACGGTTGCGAATTCAAATTCATAGAGTTGAATTTTTATCATCTCTAGTACACGTTCGCGGACAAAAGATGCGGCCGCGATATGCTCACACGGACCGCGAAATTTTGGGCGCGGTCCGCGAAATTCCCACACTTAGCCAAATTATTCCCTGTCAAAGTCCTGCACTACACAACCAATTCCTACACAAACTTCACAACCAGTTACTTCAAATTAAGGCCTAATCTAAGAAGAAAATCAAAAAGAAAGAAAAACACATGGGTTGCCTCCCAAGAAGCGCCTGATTTAACGTCGCGGCATGACGCATATTACCATCATCATTTGAAATTGATCAAGGCCACCACCTGACTGCCATCAAACTTTCCGAGGTAGTGCTTCACTCGGTGCCCATTAACTCGAAAGATTTCACCATTTTTGTTTTTCAAATCAAGAGCACGAAACAGAGTTACATGCACCACTTCAAAAGGGCCACTCACTTTTGACTTGAGCTTTCCCGAAAATAGTCATAACCGAGAGTTGAATAGAAAAACCAAGTCACCCTCCTTGAACTCTTTGCTCCGGGCATATTTGTCATGTAAGTACTTCATCTTGTCCTTATACAAGGACGATAGGGAATAAGCATGGAACTGGAACTCATCAAGTTCATTTAGTTGCTCTACCTGGAGATTTGCAGCTACATCCCATTCAAGGTTTAACTTCTTCAGCGCCTGTCGTGCCCCTTTTTCTCGCAATATCGGGTTTCGACGTTGACAACTCTTTTAAAAGGGAAGGAATGGTTATTAAAAGAGAGTCGCCACCTAATGGATTAAGGTGCGTTAGGGCACCTATTTGCAAATGACTCGGGTTTACTATTTGCATCACCAAAGATCGGGTAAGGGCTCAAATTACCTCGAGGAGAAGGTGCTAGGCACTCCTCGAGGTGCACAACGGTAGGTCCTGACTGAACTCAAATCATGTGAATTATTCTAATAGAGAAGAGAGGAAATTATTTTCATAGGAATGGGGGGTCCTAAGTTTTTTAGCCTAAAGGATCACCTCGTGCAACATAAGTAATACTTCGTAACTCCCCCAGGACGGGGGTGTTACTCATATTATTCAGCGGGCAAGACTATCTTCTCCAGCTACCCGATTACTATCTTTAAGTTATTTACCTAAAAGCGCTCTAATCAATTATAAATCGTACCCTATGTGTGCACTATCCATCCCTTACCTATGGCCTAGAAAGCATTTGGACCTCTATTTTGGATAGTTATAGATTCAACTTAGGTTGCTCAAAATGGTAAAACTAGGCGACATACAAAAACAAGTTGGATTTTCATATAAAAGCAAATAAGGGCTCAGATTAGCCTCCACACATTAGGAAGCAAATGCACACAAATAGATTAGGCGTATTGACAGTTCAACACTTAAGGTTACTAGATCCTATATACACTATCTCTATGTGATTCTGGATTATAATCATTCTGGCAGTTATGTAAAGCAATTCCTAAGTGACTGCGTGGTTGCCTACTGATTATAAGCAGAAGAGGTTAAACCTATAAACATGTCATCTAGGTGATTTATTCAGTAGTTGACAGTGATAACAACGAAGGATATTCAGAATTACTCAGTTGTTCCTATAGGCATGCTTTCTAGTGACATTTAGCAAGACACTATATGAAGTTCCAGTTTTAGTATTTAGCACAGATGGTGATTACAGTATTGAAATGAGTTCTACCTTTGATGATTGAAATTTCTATTAGTTCTTATAGACACGCATACTAACTGAGCAAATTTGACAATCGATTAAACCTACAGGCATGATTTCTAAAGAGGCAAATTTGAATATGCTGTAATGTAAATTGAATTTTAGCTATTTTATTTCCTATAGGCATGGTGTCTAATCATGTAAAGAAAAGTAGGCAGGATATTAACATAACTTATTTGAGCCAAAGAAAATCCCTATAGGCAGGTTATCTAACATGCAATAGCAAACAAAGTAAACATCTAGGAAAGTTTTCTAACATAGAATAGCAGAATGTTTTTGACTAAAGTAAAGCCTATAGGCAGGTATCTAACATACAATAGCATAAAGTAAACACCTATAGGCATGTTATCTACCCATTTAATGCAAAATATAAAAAATAAGCCCATTTTCCAAATTTATTATTGCCCTAATTGTTATTACAAATAATTATTACAGACCAAAATCAAAAGAATGAATTACAAAGTATATAAACTATAGGAAGCCTGCAGCAGGCCCAAATACACCTGGACATGCCAGGCCTTCAAATCACAATAACTCCAAAAAGCCCATGTTCATTGATACACAGTGACCAACGGTGAATGATTCACCTCTATCTCAAGGATAAGCATACCAAGCCCAAATCTCTAGTGTGTCAGAGTTTCCAAGGGCTTCAAGAATCCGGGCAGTGCTCAAACTAGAGAAGAATGATCAGAATAGTTCAAGGAAAACTATGGACCAAATCCTGTGTGTCAGAGTTCATGAGAGTCTCATATGAACCCTGAGTAGTGCTCACACTAGGAAGGCTAGGGGACAGTACTTAAATTGCTTTGGATTTCAGCCAGCAAAGAGTGAGAATTCAAAAGAACATGATAGGATTGGAGAGTGCATTTATGGATAGAATCACACATAGAACAAACACATTTGAAACTAAGCAGACTTGATAATATTTTGAAAGTTTAACAAAGTCATATGTTAATAAGGACCAGTTCATGCCTCACAAAGATGACAAAGACTTCGTATTAGGGTAAGTCATAGAAGAGAGCTAATTTATCAACAATAAGTCAGGAAAACATTAATTAGCAGTAATAATTTAATAAAGGTATCACAACATGGTGAGCATAGAACCAAACAAGTAACATGGCAACATGTTTAATAACAAGCTAATGAGTCTACTAAGGCATACATAATTAACTAGTTCTTAAGAAAAAGTATCAAAGCATGCTTAATCCTAAAATATAATCCTAAGTTACACAGAGTTAAGCAAATTTCACTAATTGATTTACTGAGTTCAACATGTCTAAAATACAGAAAGTAACTAGTCTAATAACAACAATATATTAAATGAGTAATGAAGTAGAAAGGATTCAATAAATTACCAGTTCACATGAAACAGAAAAGGAACCTAACAATGAACAATTTTCAACAACATAAGCAAACAATAGAGGATTTGTGGCCCGAGCTTCCAGCCGGCCAGGAATTAAAGCACAGAATATTAGCTATAGAATAACAGTGTATAGTTTGTTTAGGGTAGTGAGAATATATCGAACTCCGAGTCTCTTTAAAGGGTAATTGGGGAGGGGTTTAAATAGCACTGAATTAGAACACATAGATATGGCAATAATTAGTCAAAGTACTAGAAAGGAAAGCACTTACAGTTGAGTCTCCTTTGGGATTTATTTGATTCCATATACTCAGTCATATTATAGCATATCACTTCATACCTCAGTCTCAGTATTGTTAATTATCATTGTTTTGGGATGATGGATGCATCTGTGATCCATGTGAGTGAGACTGGAGAGTAATGACTGAGTGAGGCCGAGAGCCTGTTATTGAGACAGTTATGAGATCGGACTGCACACCGCAACGATACTTAAATCATGCCTTCGTTGGATTGATATGACGCTTGGGCCACTAGGTCCCCTCCTGAGTATTTACACCCACAGTGAGTGCATTGATGCCGAGGGATGAATTTTCCCTGGACATGGATCTTATCCGAAGCTAATGTTATGTGAGGGATGGACCTTCCATGGACATGGATCTTGTCTGTAGCTGATGTTATGAGGGATGGATCGTCTCTGGACATGGATTTTATCCGAGTGTTGTATTCCGGAGATGGATCTTCTCCGTGGGCTGGGTTGGCCTTTTCCTCAGTACGGAGTGACTACAGTCACCGGTGTTTATGCATATTCCGGGATGGAACTTCCCTGGGCCTGAGAGCCACATATAGTACTGGGTGGACTTCTGTGGGAGAGTTGTGAGCACTATGTGCATTTTCACACTGTGACATGTTGGCATCAGAGCATATTGAGGTATATCTAGCATATTCTGTTGTTATTTTATGATAAACTGTGAACATGCCTAAATTTTGTACGCTGATGATTTAATTATTATGGTTTAGTTCGTCACTACCTCTCAACCCATAGTTTGGGTTCGTTACTTCTGAATTGGTGTACTCACGTTACCCCCGCACCTCGTGTGCAGATCCAGGTACATCGGGACCCGGTAGTGGTTGTTGAGCGGCTGTCAGAGTTTCTTTCAAAGTCATCGAGGTAGCAGCCGAAGATCGCAGCCTCGCCTTCTCATTCTCTATCTTCCTGTTGCACTTTTATTATTTCAGACTATGTTGTCCAGTTTGTATTTTGACATTCTTACGTTGTAGCAGCTCATGACTCGGTGACACTAGATCTAGGATCGTGGTTCTTTTATTCATGTTATTAATGATTTCCAAATCTTAGATGCTTTATAAAAGCGAGACTCTTGTTGTAAATGTGGTGATTTTCCTGAAAATAACTTTTAATAAATGAAATGTGCGGCTTGCCTGATTTCACGATAGGCTCCATCATGATCCCTAAGGTTGGGAATTTGGGTCGTGATAAGTTGGTATCAGAGCTCTAGGTTAAATAGGTCTCACCAGTCATGAGCAGGTTTAGTAGAGTCTTGCGGATCGGTACAGAGACGTTTGTACTTATCTTCGAGAGGCTGCAGAACCTTTAGGAGAAAAATCTCACATTCTTGAACTCTTGTCGTGTGAATCCATTAATTCAACCTGAAGCGTAATTTTTTGAACTCTTTTCATGTATTCGAACGCGCACGTGAGCGCTCGGTATCGGCTGTGAATCGATGGCTTGTGACTTCCATGAATGGGATGTGATTCTAGCATGTTTGGGGCCAGTCTGGAGGACTTGAGGCCGGATTTTTGTCTATGGCTTGAGTGCCGAGATTTTGTTTGTGTGAGCACATGTATTTGGGGACTTATATGTCCGTTGGTGTCCTTATTGACATGACTTTGTGACTAGATGACTATGTGGTGAGTGTGATTTGAGGGTGAGATGTGTTCATATTACTTGATTGTGCCAAAAAAAAAACCGGTATAGTGTTTGACTTCTGTCTGGAGTTGGCATATGGCCTCGAGTCGTGAGTATATAGGAAGACCTCTTATGTTGTTCTGTAGAAAGTTCTCTTTTATCAGTAATTTATATATGTTGCAATTTGAGTTTAGATCACTTGTGGGAGTTGGCACGGCTATTGCAATGGTGAATGCGAGGTTGGAGATGATTTGGGATGCTTAATGGTTTGAGTTATGTATGAGCTTATGAAGGATTTAGTTGAATCCCACTGCGGTATTGTGGCAGTGATAGCGTATGGGCATTGAGAGTTATTGCTTGTTTTGATCTATGACTTTGAGCTAAGTGGGGGAGTCTGCTAATGTTGGTTGCCCGATTATATGCTATATTGGTTTCAGTTTGGGGTATACTGGTGAATCAGTTATGACATGCAGAGGTGGAGTTTGAGAAGACTCGAGTAATGGAAATTTTTGGATGCCGGTGGTAATATACTTTATTGGTAGATGGGTTTTATCGAATGATTGAGTTGTAACTGTAAATGGTGTAGTGTGTGTGGAGTAGAAATTTTTTTGGTTGCTTCAAAGTGTGGGTTACTTCCTAGGATGTTGGTGTGCAAATGGGATCAGGTCGTTGGATCTGTTTGATCAGTTTAATTGAGATTTGTGTAGAGTGGATGAATCTCGAGAATGGTTATGATGGATTCAAGGTTTATATATAACAGTTGGAAATCTTCAAGATGTGTAATTGGCTAGAACAGAGATTTATGTTGGAGGGTGTCAAGACTTGTGGAATTTCTACATTATCATGTATTCTTCATATCATTATCAGGAAGGTGAAGGTAATGGCGTTAGATTCGCAGGAAGTCTCTTCGGGGTAAGTATTTTGAATGAGGTGCTTCTAGAGATATTCGAGAGAGTATTCAGCGGCTTATGAGCTTTAGACTGTATGGTCTTATGCTTGGGTCTCGTGTGGTGAGTCTAGGTTGAGAATTGCAGTATTATGACAAGGAGAATTATCAATTCGAGGGTAAGTCATAAGGAACTTGGATAAATAGGACAACTTTGTAGTGGGTCGGATCGACATGGTAAGAGATATGATTAGTTCTTTGGGTGCTTATGAGGCAATGAGTTTCTACATGTGTTTCCTAGCAATTCTCTTGGATGTTGGTGACCTGCGTAGCATGGTTGAGTTAGAAGGATTCAGTTCTGACGGTTTGGTGTTGTACAAATGGGATTCGAATAGTTCCTGATGGTTTCTACCATGGTTAGAGATGTGTATTTTCTACTGGCGTGAGGAGCATGAGAGGTATAGTGATTTTGCTTCTAGATGGGATCAAATGTAAGTTCTTGGCTAGTTGGGTACGTAGTTGCTTGTGGCTTGGAAGGGGTTATGAAGTTTCCATATTTATCATAAGATGGTTGGTGTATGCGATACGTTGTGTAGAGTCGAGATTTGCATGTGTGAGTTCATGGTTCATTTCTGGAAGGAAGGTCAAAATTCTTAGGCAACATTGGCAGTTCAGATAACTAAGTAAATGATGTCTACTAGTGGTTTGAAGTATTTCATGTGGACTAGCGTTTTGATGGGATCACTCAGTGTAGCAGAGTTATGTAGGGGTATGACCTTTGGTATTGGATTCGTGTGTTTTGATTTTACGATGTGTGCAAGGCTTTTAGCATGATGTTGTGAGGGTAATTGTTAATGGCAGGATAGTCCTCTTGTGAGTCTTTTATATAATTTGATTACGTTGGGATGTTATTGTTAAGTGCACGAGTTGCACAGGTTATGGCTTCGAATTGTATCAATGTGTCATGTCATCAGAGTGGTCGTGTTGGATGAGAAGAGGTCATTGGACCTAGAATGAATATTGTCAGAATTGTCTACAACATAGTTGGAAGGATAAATATCAGGAGTCGGCTTGGAAATTTGCCATAATTCCTGTTTGGGAAGGGGGAGCTTCATGTCTGACTGATCGGACGAATGGTTGTTAGTTTCTACGTGAATCTGTCATCATCGGCAGTATATGAAAGTGTTAGAGCGAGGCATTTCTTGATAAGAGGTTATGTACCGGTTTTGGGTTGCTCTGAGCAGCTATTGTGACTAGGAGTCGCTATGGGTGTTTGAGTCACGCAGTTTATTATATGATTTCATCTAGGGTGCGTATATGGCTTGATCCAATATGTTCAGACTTGTTCAGTTTATAGTTGTGGAATTTTGATCTTGTATATTATTTCAAAAGTGGGAATTTGGTTCTAAGGTTTATGGGTCAGGATTGGATTTCGAAATTTCAACTGTGTTGTGCTATTGGACCTATATTGGATAGGGTGACGTGGAATCACCCCCGAGTATTTGCATGATAGGTTACACAGTAGTTTGATGGTGTTGGAGGAAAACTCCTGGCACGTTCGAGGATGAACGTATGTTTAAGTGGGGGAGGATGTAATGACCTGGCCGGTCGTTCCGAGAGTTTACCCTATTTCCCCCATTTCTACTTCATTATATGCGGTTCAGCTTCATTACGTTGTGTTAGATCGGTTGGCTCGGGTTTGGAGCGATTTTTTTTGGAGAGAAATGAGACACTTATCTCTTAAGTTGGCCTTATGGTTAGAAAAGTCAATCGAAAGTTGCTATTTTGTAAATAACCTCAGAATGTGGATTTTATGGTTCGGATAGCTTCGTTAGGTGATTTGGGACTCATGAGTGTGTTCAGAATGTGGTTTTGATGTCCGGTGTAGAATTATACTTGAATTGGCGAAAGTTAGTATTTGGCGATTTCCGGTCAGCATGGAAAAATAAGCTATCGGGGTTGGAATGGAATTCCAGAAGTTGGAGCAGGTTCGTAATGTCATTTTGGATATGTGTGCAAATTTTCAGGTCAATTGGATGTGTTTTGGATGGTTTCGGCATCCTTGGTGAAATTTAGAAGTTTCCAAGTTCATAGGTTTGAATTTGAGGTGATTTTAGTTTCTTTTGTGTTGTTTTTGGTGTTTTGAAGGCTCAAACAAGTTTGAATGAGGTTATGGGACTTGTTGGTATGTTTGGTTGAGGTCCCAAGGGCCTCGGGTGTGTTTCGGAGCTCAAACGGGCATTTTGGGCCTTAGGTGTTGCTGGTTTTCTGGTTTTTATGCAGCATGTATTTCTTCTCTGCAATCGCGTGAGAGCAATTGCGATCGCATAGCACAAGTAGAGGCGGGCAGGATTTTACTCTCTGCGGTCGCATAAGGGTTTTTGCGATCGCAGTTTGGGAAGCTTAGTCGCTGCGATCACGTGGGTGACTTTGCGTTCGCGTAGAAGGAATTTTGGGTGCGTGTTGGTTACTCTCCGCGATCCCGATGAAGAAAAATGGCCTGGGCAGAAAGTTTAAAAGTTCAAAACGAGGGTTTTAGGCCATAAATCAAAACACCATTAGAGAGCTCGGGAGAAGGAGGATTTTGAAGAGATTTTCAGTGGGATTCTTGTGGTAATTGTTCTTCAATCACTTTTGGCCTAATTTCATGAATTAGTCTTGATTTTTATCATGTAATTTGAGGAATAAAAGTGGAAACTGGGGAAAAATGGTAGGAAAATTTGGGAAATTCTTTTGATGATTTGAATGGGTATTTGAGGTCTTTAGTAAATTTGATATGGGTAGACTCGTGGGAAGATAAGGATTCCAGTTTTGTAAATTTTATCTGATTTCGAGATGTGGGATCGGGGGTCGGGTTTGGACAACTTCGGGAGTTTTGAGTAATTTTGATAAACTTCGATTGGGTTTCGTTCCTTGGCATATTATAATGGTATAAATCTGATTTTTGGTAGTTTTGGAGAACTTGGAGGCCGGATCTAGTAGCAAAGGCCCCGCGGAGTAGTATTTTAGCCGGTTTTGAGGTATGTAATGTTTCCAAACTTGGTTCTGAGGGTTCGAAACCCCGAATTACTGGTTTTGTGATTAGAATTGGTGACGCACATGCCAAGTGACGGGCGTGCGGGCGTGCACTGTGAGACTTGTGACCTGGTTCATCCCATGGCACCACTTAGTGGTTATTCCCTGATCATATCTGTGCTTCTATTAGTTTGGTAATTGTGAACATGATAGAAATCATGTTAAGTATAAATGCTAGGCTTCACGCCGAAAATTCTGAGACCCGAGTGGTCGTATATTACTGTCTCATTTGTGATTTATTTGATTCCATATATTCAGTCCTGTTATAGCATATCACTTCATACCTCAGTCTCAATATTGTTAATTATATGCATACTTATCATTATTTCGGGCTGATGGATGCATCTGTGATCCATGTGAGTGAGACAGAAGAGTAATGACTGAGTGAGGCCGAGAGCCTGTTATTGAGACAATTATGAGATCGGACTGCACACTGCAGCGATACTTAAATCATGCCTTCATTGGCTTGATATGACGCTTGGGCCACTAGGGCCCCTCCGGAGTCTTTACACCCCCAGTGAGCGCATTGATGATGAGGGATGGATTTCCTTGAAAATGGATCTTGTCCGAAGCTGATGTTATGTGAGGGATGGACCTTCCGTGGATATGGATC
>ML428587.1:0-21771 GCA_005239525.1 Nicotiana knightiana | reverse complement strand
TCAGAACACTCAGGCTACGTGCCCTATTGAAGTTATAATTCAATTTACATGAACAACTAGAGAGAAAGGGGTCAGAATGTCAAAGGTGGAGGCCAGATTCCTAGAGGTGGAGACCCAGCCAATTGATATATTTTCTATGGTATGGTTGAGGTCGTTATATCAAATGGTGCCATAAACAGAACAATCTCTAGTTATTATAAAGTGATGATTTCCTGAACTTTAATCGGTTATGCGTATCTAATAAAATTCTTCAAATATGCTCCACTCTCGAGTGAGCTTCGTAACTCAAAAAAAATCTAGTTATGGGAATACTTGTATTGAGAAATTCTATGGAGATAACTGTGTCTATCATCACGTGTTGTAATTTTGTTTAACGAAATATATTTAAAGGAAGAAAATGGAAGGTTTCGAGTGGCACGATGCACATGTTGCTTGTGATTCAAAATCGCATTGTAATATGATTTGAGATGTTTCAATCGGGCTACAAGCTGCGGTGGAAGTTATGTAAGGACGAGGTCCTTGTGATGGAAATCCTTGTGTTTAAATTCTCCTGTGTGAATTAAAATTTTATTATAGTATTGGTCATGCATGTTAGGCTTATTCAACAATTCATGTATAAAATAATGATGATGATCATAAGAATAAATGAATAAATAATAATAATAAAAGTAATACTAATAATAATTAAATAAAAAAATAAAAAAATAAACTAATTAATTAACTATGTATAATTTGCCAAATTCGTGTCAGAATTATTGAGCTTTGACCTACAAGGTAGGTGCCCCGCCCATGTGGCGTTAAATGAGACACATTAAGTCGGGTATATAATTATGAGGTCTTCATGAATCACACCTCGTCATTAGTATTGTGAAGGTTGAAATGGGATTATTGTTAACGTGAAGCTGTTGATAATTCCGTAATTGGCTATGAACTACTATTAAGAAAATAGAGGCACTGAGTGTGGGCAGCCTTATGTATATTCCAGTTGGTGAGAGGCTGTTAGCTTCAAACATTCAGATGTTGGCTAATCAGTTCGTGAGGTTGGATATTTCCCCTAGCAGTGTTCTAGCTCGTTCAGTCGCTCGGTCTTCTCTAATCGAGCATATCCGGAAGCGGCAGGATGGTGACCCACATTTGGCTGTTCTTAGGGACACAGTTCGGCACGGTGATGCCAAGCAGGTTATAGTTGGAGATGATGGTGTTTTGAGGATGCATGGTCGGTTATGTGTGCCTAATGTTGATGATCTTTGTGAGTTGATCCTTTAGGAGGCTCACAGTTCTACGTATTCTATTCACCTAGGGGCAGCTAAAATGTACCAAGATTTGAGACCGCCGGAGAAGGATGAAAAAGGACATTGTGGAGTATGTGGCTCGTTGCTTAAATTGTCAGCAGGTAAAGTATGAACATCAGAGACCCGATGGTTTTCTACAGCAGATAGAGATTCTTGAGTGGAAGTGAGAGTGTATCACTATGGACTTCGTTGTTGGGCTCCCATAGACTCAGAGGAAATTTGATGCAGTTTGGGTTATTCTGGTTAGGCTGACTAAATCAGCGCATTTCATTCGGTGGAAAGTACTTATACTTACGGAGCGGTTGGCAGAGATATATATTCAAGAAATTGTTTGCATTCACGATGTACCAGTATCTATCATTTCTGATCGGGGTACACAGTTTACTTCACACTTTTGGAGGGCATTTCAGCGTGAGTTGGGTACCCAAGTGGAGTTGAGCACAACATTTCACCCTCAAACTGACGGGCAGTCCGAGCGTACCATTCAGATATTGGAGGATATGCTCCGCGCTTGTGTTATTGACTTTGGAGGTTCGTGGGATTAGGTATTGCCGTTAGCGGAGTTTGCTTATAATAATAGCTATCAGTCAAGCATTCAGATGGCTCCTTATCAGGCGTTATATGATAGACGGTGCAGATCGCCAGTTGGATGGTTTGAGCCGGGAGAGGCTCGGTTGTTGGGTAGATACTTAGTTCAGGAAGCCTTAGATAAGGTCAAGATTATTCAGGAGAGACTTCGTGCAGCTCAGTCTAGGCAAAAGAGTTATGCCGATCGTAAGGTTCGTGATGTGGCATTCATGGTTGGGGAGAGAGTATTGCTTCGTGTGTCGCCCATGAAGGGTGTTATGAGATTTGGGAAGAAGGGTAAGTTGAGCTCTAGGTACATCAGGCCATTTGATATTTTTGATAGAGTGGGGGAGGTAGCTTATAGGCTTTCGTCGCCTCCAGGGTTATCCTCAGTTCATCCGGTATTCCATGTGTCTATGCTCCGGGAATACCATGGTGACCCGTCCCACGTGTTAGACTTCAGCTCTGTCCAATTGGAAAAAGACTTGACTTATGGGGAGGAGCCGGTAGCCATTTTAGACCGGCAGGTTCATCAGTTGAGGTCTAAGAGTTGTCCTTTAGTTCGAGTGCAGTGGAGAGGCCAGCCCGTTGAGGCAGCTACTTGGGAGTCTGAGTCAGACATGCATAGTAAATATTACACTTGTTTGCAAATTCAGGTAATCTTCTATGTTCATTCGAGGACGAACGTTTATTTTAGAGGTGGAGATTGTGATGACCCAAGGGGTCATTTTATGAATTTAGACTCCGTTCTAGACTTATTAGCCATAAAAAGATTAATTTTAACTACCTCGATTTTCATGCCTAGTCCGGACGTGAAACCGGAAAGCTTTTATGTGAAAATATAAGAAATAATAATTTTTAAAATTAAAAAATTGGTTTTAGTTGACTTGCGTCAACATTTTGAGTGAACAGACTCGGATCTGTGACGATCCCGAGAGGTCCGTAGTAAAATATGGAACCCGGGCGTATGCTCGGAAATGAATTCCGAGGTCCCAAGCCTTAGAAATCAATTTTTGAAAGAAATTGTTTTGTTGAAATATTTATGAAATAAAAAAAAGAATTAATGTTTAAAATCATTGGTATCGGGTCCGTATTTTGGTTCCGGAGCCCGGTACAGATTTTTTATGATATTTAGGCCTTGACTGTGAAATTTGGTAAAAAACGGAGTTCGTTTGATGTGATTCGGACATCCGCTTGAAAAGTTATGAACTATAAATGTTTTTCAGGAAAATAATGAGTTTTGAGGTTTAATTCGTTGTTTTACATGTTATTTTTATGACTTGATCGCACGATCAAGTCCGTATGATACATTTAGACTTGAGTGCATATTTGATTTAGAGCCCCGAGTGCTCGGGTGAGTTTCAAATATGTTTGAGTTTTGTTGCGCTCGCTCTTTCTTATTCTTCGACGTCGTTTCTTCAGGCATAAATGATATCATATTGAACAAATGAGCTCCGATTTCTGTTTTGAATGAACTATTTGATCCGTATCGTAATTACGGACCCGTAGCAAAAAGAATCATCAAATTTGGACATCGTATGAGGGTTTTATGGGCATTTTACTAAGGTTACCAGATTTTTCAAATTAATTACGAAATTGCCCCTGAGGGCGTATTAAAAATCTGCACAAATTGCAAATATTAAAACCTACATATCTCCTTCATTATAAGGCCAAATTGAGTGATTCAAAAGCCTAACTTGACTAAAATTTCACAAGCAATCTATTGGATATATAAAAATCGAGTTTCGGGATTGTTTGCCACAAAAAATGAGGCAAAATAGATGGCAGAAAAATATATATAAAACGGGCAGACTTCTTCTTTTTCAAATTGTCGAACCCCATAGCCCTAGGAACGAATTTCTTCACCAAATATCATCCCCAAGTCATAGGCAATCAATTATAAACTTTACTCTTTCAATTACCCATTGTTTTTCATCACTTTTAAATCAAAAACTAAGAATTTTCATGGTAAAATTGAGGGTTTCGGTAGAATTAGGGAATTTTGAAAAAATTGAATCTTTACCTCGACTTGAGGTCGGGTTTAGAAATTAATTATATATTTGGGTTCGTGAGTGAATGGGTAAACGTAATTTGGTCCGAACCCCGAGTTTAGACCAAGGGGGCCCGGGTCGGGTTTTCACTTTTTTTAGAAAACTTAGAAAAAATTATATTTTTCAACAAAGTTAGTTCCTTTAACATTAGTTAATGATATTAAGTTAATTGTGATCAGATTCGAGCAAGTTAGAGGTGAATTCAAAAGAAAAAGCAATAATTGAGCAGTGAGTGGCCTGCGAAATTGAGGTAAGTGTTTGGTCTAACTTTAACTTGAGAGAATATGAATCCCCACTTGTTTGCTATGTGAAATGCATGGCGTGGTGTATAGGTGAGGTGACGAGTATCTGTGCACCACCCAATTTGCCTGTAAAGCATGATCCATTTCCCATTCCCAACTTAATTGATTCTTGTCTTAATTGTTCTATGTCCATTATTGTTTCTATGACTACTTGGTCTTGTTATTTTATTGTTAGATATTGTTGTGGTTATTTTGGAAAGAGTATTAGTTATTTTAGCTGGATTCCTTGTGGTACAAAACGGTTGAGCAGTTTGGCATTGTTTTTGCAAATATTATATATATATATATATATATATATATGTTCCTATTTGTTCCATTGTTGATAATATTGAGGAAGTGATGAGGAATGCAATTTAACTGTTTTATGATTGTTGAGGTTTACGTGGTTGTTGGGTTTCAATTGATTGTTGTCAATTGTTGTGGCGAGTGTATTAAAAGTGTTGGTTGTTCTTTTGATTTTTATCATGGTACATAAAGACTGAGCTGGGTTGACAGCGTTACGGTGTTTACATATATTCTGGTTGGTTTTATTGTGAAATGATATTGGTTATAGCTTACGAGCTATACGATTTTCTATTTGAAATTGTGGAAATAAAAGTATTGTGAAAGGTTTGGCCTGGATTGTGAAAGTCTCATAAATAAACTGATATGATATGTCTGATGGGAGCCGCTTGCACGCTGCAACAAGGAGCGATAAGGGTGGACAGGTGGGATCGGGTTGCACGCCGCAACAAGGAGTGATAAGGGAGGACATTTATATTTTTATTGTTTATAAATTAAAGGCTGGAACACTCATTGTTTTATTGTCACTACTTCATATTCTACTCTTTCTATTATTTAAAGTGAAACTTGTTTCGTTTTCAATTGTTGAGACATAAATATTGTGAAAGGATTTGACTTAAATTGTGAAAATCCTTTTTATAAATAAAGAGATGTGATTGTCTGGTGGGAGCGGGTTGCACGCCGCAACAAGGAGTGATAAGGGTGGATAGGTGGGATCGGGTTGCACGCCGCAACAGGAGCAATAAGGGTGATATATATTGGGAGGAGCAATAAGGGTGGACAGGTGGGATCGGGTTGCACGCCGCAACAAGGAGCGATAAGGGAGGACATTTATATTTTTATTGTTTATAAATTAAAGGCTGGAACACTCATTGTTTTATTGTCATTATTGCATATTCTGCTCTTTCTATTATTTAAAGTGAAACTTGTTTCGTTTTCAATTGTTGAGACAGAAATATTGTGAAAGGCTTTGTCTTAAATTGTGAAAATCCTTTTNTTACTATTTTTCATATTTTAGCACTACTTTTATCTAAAGTTAAAGTTTGGAACCTTGAAAATTATTTGAGAGTTGGTTATAGCTGAGGCCTTGAAAAGGCGGCTGAGTTATTTCATTGCTGTTGCAGTACTTAATTATTTGTTTAGATTTCCTTCTTGCATTATATTTATTGTCTCAGTTATATTTTTCTTGTTCGTGTAGAATTGTTTTATTGCGTTATAGTATATATTATTGTCACAGGTTATATGTTGTTAATGCCCCGCCGCAGCCTCGTCACTACTTCGTCGAGGTTAGGCTCGGCATTTACTCAGTACATAGGGTCGGTTGTACTGATACTACACTCTGCACTCTTTTGTGCAGATCCAGGTATTGACCAGCAGTAGAGATATTTAGAGTGGCTATTCATTTACTCGGAGACACGAGGTATATCTGTCGACGTTCACAGATCTCGAGAGTCTTCTCCTATTTCCATTAACACTGTTTTATTTTATTCATAACAATTACATTATTTCTTTCCGCCCAGTATTTGTAGTATTCTTTAGTAGTTCGTGAATTGTGACACCAGACCCTGGGTAGTCTTAGAGTTATTTATATAATTAGTTCGTGGTTCATTTTTATTCAATTATATATTATTTTATCATTGGAAATAATTTAAATTAAGTTTACGTTAGATTTATTTATTGATGTTTAAGAAGATAATCAAAGGAAGTTAGCTACTCAAATTCTAACATTGGCTTGCCTAGAAAGTGTAGTGTTAGGCGCCATCACGATCCCTAAGGTTGGGAATTTGGGTCGTGACAGTTTAGCAGGGTACTATCCCTATTTCGTAGAGGAATTTTCATCTATTGCAGCACCTGTGACCAGAATGACCCAGAAGGGTGCTTAGTTTAGGTGGACTAAGGAGTGTGAGAAGAGCTTTCAGAAGCACAAGTCAGCTTTGACTACAGCTCCGGTGTTGGTTTTGCCTACGGGTTCAGGTTCGTATACAGTTTACTGTGATGCCTCGAGAGTTGGCCTTGGTGCGGTTTTGATGCAGGATGGTAGGGTGATTGCCTACGCTTCCAGATAGTTGAAGGTGCAAGAGAAGAATTATCTAGTGCACAATCTTGAGCTAGCGGCTATTGTCCACGCCTTGAAGATTTGGCGTCATAATTTATATGGAGTGCATTGTGAGATTTTCACTGATCACCGTAATTTACAGCATCTACTTAAGAAGAAGGATCTAAATTTGCGTCAGAGGAGATGGTTGGAGCTTCTCAAGGATTATGACCTCACCATTCTATAACATCCGGGGAAGGCCAATGTAGTGGTCGATGCCCTGAGTCACAAAGCGGAGATTTTGGGGAGTCTAACCTACCTTCCAGTAGCAGAGCGACCATTAGCACTTGATGTTCAGGCTTTAGCGGGTCAGTTGGTGAGATTGGATCTATCAGATCCCCCGCGAGTATTGGCTTGTGTAGCCTCCAGGTCTTCTCTTTATGATCAGATTAGAGCATGCCAGTATGATGATCCTCACTTGCGCGTTCTTCAGGACATGGTCCATCACGATGATGCCAGGGATGTGGTTATAGGTGATGATGGGGTCATGAGGATGCAGAGCCGGATTTGCGTGCCCAACGTGGATGGACTTCGAGATTTGATTCTAGCTGAGGCCCATAGTTCGTGGTATTCCATCCATCCGGGTGCCGCAAAGATGTATCAATATCTAAGACAACATTATTGGTGGAGGCGGATGAAGAGGGATATTGTTGAGTTTGTGGCTCGCTGTCTCAACTGTCAGCATGTCAAGTATGAGCACCAGAGAGCAGGTGGATTGCTTCAGAGATTAGATATTCCGGAGTGGAAGTGGGAGCAGATCACCATGGACTTCGTAGTTGGGCTCCCACGTACTTCGAGGAGGTTTGATGTTATATGGGTTATTGTGGATCGGATGACCAAGTCCACGCACTTAAATCCTGTTGGTACTATTTATTCTTCGGAGCAGTTAGGTGAGATTTACATCAGGGAGATTGTCCGATTGCATGGGGTTCCAGTTTCTATCATTTCTGACAGAGCTACTCAGTTCACGTCTCAGTTTTGGAGGGCCGTGCAGAGGGAGTTAGGTACTCAGGTTGAGTTGAGCATAGTGTTTCATCCTCAGACCGACCGGTAGTCAGAGCGTACTATTCAGATTTTGGAGGATATGTTGCGTGCCGGTGTCATTGATTTTGGGGGTTCACGGGACCAGTTTCTGCCACTCGCGGAGTTTGCATATAATAATAGTTATCAGTCGAGTTTCCAGATGGCTCCGTATAAGGCTTTATATGGTAGGAAGTGCAGATCTCCGGTGGGTTGGTTTGAGCCGGGTGAGGCTAGGTGATTGGGAACAGACTTGGTTCAGGATGTGTTGGGTAAGGTGAAGTTGATTCAAGAGCAGCTTCCAACGGCATAGTCTAGGCTAAAGAGTTATGCGGACCGGAAGGTCCGAGATGTGTCTTTCAGGGTTGGGGAGAAGGTGCTGCTGAAGGTGTCACCCGTGAAGGGTGTTATGAGGTTCGGGAAGAGGGGAAAGTTGAGTCCCCGATTCATTGGGCCATTTGAGGTGCTTCAGAGGATTGGGGATGTGGCTTATAGACTTGTCTTGCCTCCCAGCTTATCGAGTATTCATCCGGTGTTCCATGTTTCGATGCTCCGAAAGTATGTTGGTGATCTCATGTTTTGGACTTCAGCACGGTTCAGCTCGAGGATGATGTCATATGAGGTAGAGCCAGTGGCTATTTTGGTTCGTCAGGTTAGAAAGCTGAGGTCTAAGGATATAGCTTCAGTGAAGGTTTAGTGGAGGGGGAAGCCGGTGGAGGATGCCACCTGGGAGACTGAGGGGGAGATGTGCAGCAGATATCCTCACTTATACGAGACTCTAGGTATGTTTCTAGACCCGTTCGAGAACGAACGTCTGGTTAAGAGGGGGAGGATGTAACGACCCGGACGGTTGTTCCGTGAGATTAGCCTTGTTTCCCCCGTTTCTGCTTTATTATATGTTGCTTAGCCTATTTATGTTGTGTTGGGTCAGTTGGTTTGGTTTCGGAGTGGTCGTGGTGAGAACAGAGACACTTAGTCTTTCAAAGTAGCTTAATAGTTGAAAAAGTCAACTAGGAGTTGACTTATTAGTAAACGACCCCAGAATGTGGATTTTATGGCTCGGATAGCTTCGTTAGGAGATTTGGGACTTAGGAGTGTGTTCAGAATGAAGTTATGATGTCCGGTGTAGAATTAGGCTTGAATTGGCGAAAGTTAGTTTCTGGTTATTTTCGATCGGCATGGGAAAATAGGCTATCGGGGTCGGAATGGAATTCTAGAAGTTGGAGCAGGTTCATTATGTAATTTTGGAAATGTGTGCAAAGATTTAGGTCAATCGGATGTGTTTTGGTTGGTTTCAGCATTGTTAGCAAAATTTAGAAGTTTCGAAGTTCATATGCTTGAATTTGATGTGATTTTGGTGTTTTTGCATTGTTTTTGGTGTTTCGGAGGCTCGACTAAGTTTGAATGAGGTTATGGGATGTGTTGGTCTGCTTGGTTGGGGTCTCGAGGGGATCGGGATTGATTTCAGGTGGTTAACAGAGGTTTGGACTTAGGAAATTGCAGCAAAGCTGTTGCTGGTGCCACTTTACTGGTGCGGCCGCACCTGCGGATGGGGAGTCTCAGGTACGGGCCCGCAGAAGTGGAAAGGAATCCGCAGATGTGGAATTTGGGCAGCTCAGTGAGGGACCGCATATGCGGACGAGGGACCACACCTGCAGAGTTGCAGGTGCGAAATTTGGAATTTAAGTGACTTTTTGCAGGTGTGAACCTTGGATCGCATGTGCGAGATTTTGGCAGCAGGTACGGATTAACTAGGCAGGAAGTATAAATATGTGCCTCTGCAAAATTTTGGCATTGTTCTTCACTTTTGCATGCGGGTTGGGTCATTTTGAGAGCAATTTGGAGGAGGATTTCGAGGGTCTTCAGTGGAGGTAAGTTTCTTGGACTATAAACTCGATTATATGTTCTTATGTGACGGGTTAGGCTTGGAATTAGTAGATTAAATGGCATAAATGGGGTGTGTAAGGCTTGGGAAATTGAAACTTGTAATTAAGGAATTTAGGGGTCGTTTGTGGTCGGATTTTGATGCATTTTATATGTGTAGACTTGGGAAAGGATGAGGATTCTTGTGATGTGATTCTTATCGAATTTTGAAACGCCGGCTCGGGTTTTGCCAATTTCGGGAATTGTGCATAATTTTGATAATTTTCGATTGGGGTTCATTTCCCTAGCATATTTTGATGTTATCGATCTGGTTTGTGATAGACTCGGAGCATTTGGGAGCCAATTCGAGGGGCAAGAGCATCGTGGAGTAGTTTTTGGGCTGTTTTGAGGTAAGCAACGATTGTAACTCTAAACCTGAGGGTATGAAACCCCGACATTTTATATTGTTTTGGTAAATGAGGTGACGCACATGCTAGGTGACGAGCGTGTGGGCGTGCGCCGATAGGGATTGTGACTTGGTCCGTTCCGTAGAGACTATTAACCGCGTATTCGATTTGAAACCTTACGACATCCTGTATTTTAGAAATTTATACTTGTTTATGGGTTGTGAGCCACGTTTGGGGCCTTGTGCCGACCTGTTTAGACCCTCAGAGGTACTTTTACACAATTCTCACACTATCCTGACAGAACAATTGTGAACTCAATCATGTTTTCTACTTGTTGTTATTTACACTGTTATCATACTGTTTTGAAACTCTGAGAGGTATTTTGGGCTGAGTCTCGTGAGTTGAGATGATTTGCTCGAGTGGCTTGTGAGGATGACTGAGTGAGGCCGAGAGCCGAGTATGTGAGGATAGTTATGGATCGGGTTGCACGCCGCAAAAATATATATTATGTATGGATCGGGCTTCACGCCACAGCAATATACATTATATATGGATCGGGCTGCATGCCGCAGCATTATACATATTGGATCGGGCTGCACGCCGCAGAAATATAGCGCTTGGGCTGTAAGAGCCCCTCCGTAGTCTGTACACCCCCAGTGGGCTCAGTCGACTATTTTTTGGATCGGGCTGCACGCCGCAGCGTATGTTATATGGATCGGGTTGCACGGGGCAGTAGTGTGTGTGTGTGTATATATATATTTACATACATACATATGTGTTGGATCGGGCTGCCCGCCGCAGCAGTTGTGTGTATTCATTGTACTTGCTGAGTACGAGTGTTTAGTGTGAGCATGAGATACTGATAGTGGAGTCATGAGTGACTGAGAGGCTTTCCCGAGAGGCTTTATTTGTGAGTGATACTGTGCCCGAGGGGCTTATATTTTATGGAACTACTGTTTTCACTCTTCTTTACACTGAGCCTCTGATGATAATGTTGAACAAATGTTTTTATACGAGATTTTAAATGGAAACAGGAGTTTTATGAAATATTCGGAATGTAGATTCCTGAATTGATTTATTTATTTCCACTGTTATTCATTATATTGATTTACATGATTTATAACTGCTCATCACTACACTCAAGTTTTTGGTTACTTTTATTACTTACTGAGTTGGCGTACTCACGTTACTCCCTGCACCTCTGTGTGCAGATCCAGGTACCGGACCATCTCACTAGTTGATTTTCGGACGTGCTTGGAGTTTGTTCGAGGATCGAGGTAGCTGCTCAGCTTCCCCAGCTCACCTCCTTTCCTTTCTTGTGTTCATAGTCTTTGTCTTTCCTACTTCCGACTTTTGTAATAGCAAGTCACCTCATTGTACATTGTATTTATAGTCCTAGATGCACATGACAATTGGCTCCAGGTTTTCGGGTGGTGTATGAATTGTTCACCTCATTTTGCTGTTTTAATCTGCTAGTCATGGAAATAATGAAATATTATGATAGTCTGTAATGGTTGGCTAGCCTAGTTCCACGATAGGCGCCATCACAGCCGGCTTAGGATTTGGGGTCGTGACACTCAGTTTCTAATCACAAGTAATATGCACATCGTGCCAATCGAAACATTCCATTTTCTCCTTTTAAATATTTTCCGTTAAACAAATTACAACACGTAATGATAGACATAGCTATCTCCATAGAATCTCCCAATACAAGTATTCACATAAGTAGATTTCAAGTTTACGAAGCTCACCCATGATTGGAGAATATTAGGAGAACTTTCTTAGATACTCATAACCGAATCAAGTTAAGGAAATTACCATTATAATAACTAGAAATTGTAATTGTAATGACACTATCTGATATAGCAACCGTACCCATACCATAGAAAGTATATCAAGAGGCTGGGTCTCCACCTCTAGGAGTCTGACCACCACCTTCGACATTCCGACCCCTTTCCCCTAGCTGGGCATGTAAGTTGAGTTGTAACTGCAATGTGGCATGTAGCCTGAGTGCTCTGATGAAATATGACTCTCCTAAGTCTAGGACAATTTCTACCACTAGCCAAAATAAAGTATCAACCTGCCCTGCGTCATACAAAATTTTACGATTATAGTTGAGTCCTTTAATGATTTTGAGAAACAAATTCTATCAATAGAATTTGGGAGAACTGATCCAAGTAGTTGATGTTGCAATGGCTGGTCGTCCTCTTCGTAGGCTTGCCACAAACACCATCAGCCAATTTCTTCTTTTACTATGTTGACTCAGCACTGCTGAGCTACCCCATTTATTCATATACTATTCATTATTCTTTGGGGTAACTCTCATCCCTATTGATGCACAGTGATCACAAAAGTAGAGCTCTATACAGATAAATCTTGGCATGAACCCTATAGTCTAGAAGCTCGTCAACCACTGTACTCCCTCTGAAGCACCCCAAAATCCGCAATCGTGACTTCCACACTGAGTAGACCTTCTGTAGATTTAAAGTTGTTTATATAACTCCTTTGGTATTGAGGTATAGGGTTATTAAGGAGGCAGACATACCGCAAGTCCTAGCTTTATATCTTGCAAAATCTCAGGCCTTATACATTTTGGGCCAATACCGATATAACACATGATTCCGCAATCTATTCCTTGACAGTGGACTTCCCCACTTTGCACGAAGTCACGGGTCATAATGTCTGATAATCCACAATGTTAAACTTCAAAGCTCATATAAACCACCCCATTGCTTTCAACTTATCCCCATGTTCTACAATACTTCATAGCAGCGGTCAAGAAAATCATGTGGGTCTTCAAGAGATGTACCACTGAAATGGAGTGGAATTTGCTTGATGAACCTGTCCAACCTCCACAAAGCATCAGAAGTCATAGCTACCCAACATCAATCGGGGCTTCCGTAATTGTCTGGACTACCCCAACTAGGTTGGCTGCTGGGGTCTGGATCTGAGGAGTAGTCTGATCAGGGTGTGGGTAGCAAGAGTCTGGACCCCTCCTCCAGCCTGAGATATGACTGCTGCAACAGGGAGTGCGCCAGTCTGGGCTACAATCAGATCAAAGCATCCTGAAGTACCGGGGTAGCAATTAACCCCTCTGGGACCTGAGCTGGTCCAGCTGGAACGGTCAGAGCTGGAGTCTCCCTCATCAATCTCAATCTGGGGCTCCGCAGCTGGAGCTGCTGTCTGAGCAGTAGTCTGTGTCCTTCCCCTGCCCCTGCCCCATCCCCCGACGTGGCCTCGGCCTCTGCCCCTAATAGGAGCTACTGCTACTGGAAGATTGGATTGTTGGTTAGCAGAAGAGGAAGCACGTGTTCTCGCCATTTGCGAGAGAATAGAAGAGTCCAATCAGTATTTTTCTGAGATATCAAGAATCGCACGACAGAGTATAAATAAAAATGAGTTTGATCCTAACTTCGTAGCCTCTGAGAGATAAGTACAGACGTCTTTGTACCGATCCTTCAGACTCTATCAAGCTTGTTCGTGAATTGTGAGACATATGCAACCTAGTGCTCTGATACCAACGTTGTGAGCTAGGCAAGCCAATGTTAGAACTTAACTAACCATTTTCTTTTAACAATTTGCTTAAACACAATAGAACAATTCATGAAGAGAAGGAAATCTAATACTTTCCAATAAATGTAATCAGGAATAACATTCGATATAATGAAGCGAACCACGAACTAAAACCAACTATATAACTACCCAGGGTCTGGTGTCACAATTCACGAACTACTAAAGAGTACTACAAATAATGGGTTGAAAGAAATATATATTTGTTTTGAATGTAATAAAACAATGTCTATAAGATTAAGAGAAGATTCCAGGAATTTGCAGATGCCAGAAGATCTACCTCATGTCTCCAAATGATGATGTCAGCTACTAAAATCTCCTAACTCTGGCCGGTACCTGGATCTGCACAAAAGAGTGCAAAGTGTAGTATCAGTACAATCGACCCCATGTACTGAGTAAGTGCCGAGCTTAACCTCGACAAAGTAGTGACGAGGCTACGGCGGGGAATTAACAATACAACCTGTGTACAATATATAATAAAGCAAGAAGGAAATAATAATAATAAAATAAATACCTAGTAACTTGCAACAGTAAATAAAACAACTCGGATAACTCTTTTCAGATATCAGCTATAATCAACTCCTCAAAATTTCCAAGTTTCAATTTAAATGACAATAAAAATCAGAGTATGAAAACCTTTTTTTTTAAAAACCGGAGTTTTCCAAATCCTTATTTTTGAAAATCAGTAAAACATAAATATTCTCCCTTATCGCTCCGTGTTGCAGCGCACAACCCGCTCCCACATGTACACCCTTATTGCTCCTCCATATATATATATATATATATCACCCTTATTTCTCCTGTTGCGGTGTGCAACCCGATCCTACCTGTCCACCCTTATCACTCCTTGTTGCAGCGTGCAACCCGCTCCCATCAGACAATCACACCACTTTATTTATAAAAAGGGATTTTCACAATTTAAGTCAAAGTTTTTCAGAATATTTATGTCTCAACAATTGTAAACAGAACAAATTTCACTTTAAATAACAGTAAGAGCAGAATATGAAATAATGACAATAAAACAATGGGTATTCCAGCCATTAGTTTATAAACAGTAAAACATAAATATTCTCCCTTATAGCTCCTTGTTGCGGCGTGCAACCCGATCCCACCTCTTCACCCTTATTTCTCCTCCCTATATATATATATATATAACACCTTTATTTCTCCTGTTGCGATGTGCAACCCGATCCTACCTGTCTACCCTTATCACTCCTTGTTGCGGCGTGCAACCCGCTCCCAGCAGACAAATCACATTTCATCTCTTTATTTATAATAAAGTTTCACAAATCAGATTCCAAGCCTTTCACAATACTTAAATCTCAATTATCATAAACATGAAATTGTACTATTCAGAAACTTTACCAATTATCACTACACAACGAAACCAACCGAAATGTATAATGTAACATTGACAACCAGCTCAACCCGATGTATCACAATGTGACTAAGTAACAAGTAACACTTCCAAAATACTTGGAACAATACTTAACACAAGTCGACGAAAATAATTAGACATGGAGGCATCAATGATCATAAAACGATTTCAGCAAGGAATCAATTATATTGGAAATAAGGAAGGGACCACGTTCAACAAATAGTTTAGTGGTGAATAGATACTCATCACCTTACCTATACACCACACACATGTAATTTCACATAGCATTTAAGTTGGAGATTCCTATTCCCTCAAGTCAAGGTTAAACCAAGAACTTACCTCAAATTTGCAGGCCACTCACAACTCAATTACTGCTTTTCCTTTCGAATTTGCCTCTAACCCGAACAAATCTAATCATAATTAGTTTAATATCATTAATTTATGCTAAAGGAACTAACTTTACTAAAAAATTATTGTTTTCCTAAGTTTCCTAAAAAAAAGTTAAAACCCGACCCGGGCCCGCTTGGTCCAACTTGGCGTTCGGACCAAATTTCGTTTACCCATTCACCCTCGAGCCCTAATATGAAATTAGTTTCGAAGACCCCAATTCAAAGTCAAAATTCCATCTTTACAAAATTACCTAATCCTACCCAAACCCCCAATTTCTACCATGTAAATTCTTGATTTTTGATTGAAAAGTGATGAAAAACATTAGGTAATTGAAAGACAAGAGTTTAGAATTGTTTACCAACACTTTGGAGATGAATCTGGGTGAAGAAAATCGCTTGTAGGTCTTTGTAGTTCGAAAATATGAAGAAAATAGGTTCTGCCCGATTTTTAAGACATGTTTTATATGACTGGGCAGGCCTTCATCGCGTTCGCAATGGGCCTGCCGCGTTCGCAATGGGTCAGGCCCAGTGGCCTTCGCGTTCGCGTAGAGCAAATCGAGTCTCCTTTCCCAGGCCCACTTACTCATCGTGTTTGCGTAAGTTGGCACGTGTTCGCTAAGGGTACCCCACCAATGCTTCGTGTTCGCAGCCCATACTTCGCGTTTGCGAAGAACAAAATGACCCCAGTGCCATTCTACTCTACGCATTCGCGAGTGGAGTAACGCGAACGCGAAGAACAAATTGACTGTGCACCAGAACAACAAAAACAACAGACTTTAACTTGTTCCAAACATCCCGTAGCCTATCCAAAACTCACCCGAGCCCTCGGGGCTCTAAACCAAACATGTACGTAAGTCTAAAAACATCATACGGACTTGATCGTGCGATCAAATCATGAAAATAACATCTAAAAGTATGAATTTAACCTCAAAACTCATGAATTTTCTCAAGAACACTTCAATTTCACTATTTCTCAACCGGACGTCCGAATTACGTCAAATAAATTTCGATTCTCACCAAATTTCACAGATAAGGCTTAAACATCATAATAAACCTGTATCAAGCTCCAGAACAAAAATACGGGCCCGATACCAATGGTTTCAACCATTAATTCATTACTTTATTTCATTAAAAATCCAGCAAAACAATTTTCTTTAAAAATTGATTTCTAAGGCTAGGGACCTCAGAATTCAATTCCGGGCATACACCCAAGTCCCATATTTTATTGCGGACCTCCCAGGATCGTCGAAATACAGATCCGGGTCCGTTTACTCAAAATTTTGAACTAAGTCAACTAAAACCAAATTTTAAATTCCAAAAATTACCATTTCTCATATTTTCACATAAAAGCAAAAGCTTTCAGGTTTCACGCCGGACTGCGCACGCAAATCGAGGTAATTAAAATTAGTCTTTTTAAGGCTAATGGGCGTGGAATGGAGTCTTAACTTATAAGATGACCCTTTGGGTCATCACACTAAGGGCTGAGTACACCACATCAGTACTCAATAAGTGTCATAGACTCTCTCTAACTTAAGTTCTTGGGACAAACTTTATAAAAATAATGCAGAAATATTTGATATAAAACGATAAGCAATTTTATCAATTCACGCTACTTGTCATTTTAACTAAAAGCCAAGTGAAATATTACCTACAATATAAGCTTTTAAAATATATATATCAGCCCAAGCTTTATGGATAAAATCATGTAAAATCATTCCTATTTGTTTTAAGTCATTGAAATCACTTTCGGCTCCTTAGGCCTAAATATAAGAAAATCATCCTTAATTTTCACCGGGAGTACTATACCATCACCGACATAAGAAGGACAAGTAGTTTATGTACCTAGCGGCAAGTAGCATATACCCTACTTGCTCAGGTCGTCTCATCGTAGTGCCGTACGAATCGACTCAGCCATGCTAATAATAGTACAAAATAGTACCCTCTCGAGGGAGAGCACTCTGTCATAGTCTATACCACAAAGTGGCAATCTACGCCTACACCGACACGTGTAGTTTCATGACGACGAATACAATATATCCGAAGTCAATATCAGTGAATAAAAGTAACTCCCACAACATTTGATACCTCAAAAATAGATTCATAGCATAATATATTCAAAGGATCTATTTTTATCAAAACATAGCATTTATAGAAAATCTAAATCATTTGAACAAAAGTAAAATAAACAACCTTTTACATGTTAAAGTCTTTAGTAATTTAACATCAATAGTTAAAAAGATACTACAAGTGCTACTCTATTTATCAATCTTCAAAAGAAATACTTTCCATGAAAACTTATCTTTAGCACTCAAATATGTATACTCTTATCAATACACAAATTTTGATAAAAACTTATAACATTTACCTTAAGTGTCATTTTGCCAACAAGATTTAAAATAAAGTTTTATAAAACAACATGACACTACATGTGCAGCATCATATTTTAGTACATGGATACATCCGTACTTGTTTGTCCCCGCAAGCACGAAAGCACATTTGCAAATAATTTAAGCATTAACTCAAAACATGCTTTTAGAGAAAATCCTTCAAGAAGAGTAAGTTTTAATCGACTTACCTCGCTTTCGCTTTATTAACATTCACAAGATTTTAATCCTTCTCTGACATGTTGAGTAAGATGCTCATACGCCACCAACAAATTGATATGTACCATTACAATCCCAATTACAATCAAAATATGACTCAAAAGTATTTATCAATATCCATTTATGGCTCACAAGTTGGCTACAAGCCTCCAGCCCAAATCGTCTGATAAGTTCACTAACAAGCACATTCAACTCCACTCTTATTATTTAATAACTATTTGAAGTCATCAATGATACTACATTAATTCTCCAACACCGCCAAATTACTATTCATCGTCTTCCTTAACCAACATTTCCAAAACATTCAATTTGGTGATTACTTAGTTGAACACTTCCAACTTAGCTAGAAAATAATTTCATAGGTTCATTGCATTCTTTAATTTTATTTCTTAGAACACTATTTATCTTCCTCTCATTTTCTCAAGAACACTATTCATGCCATGAACTAGGGTTTATAAAGTCAATTATCCAACCATAAAAACTTTAAATAAATATTATAATTACTCTCACCGAATAGTAAGAAATGAGCTTGAAGCATTAGTGGTACCCTCTTGAAGCTTTTCCTTAAAAATCCAATGTTCGGAAAATTTAGTGTTCTTGAACAACTTGAAAGATTTCTAGGGATTTCAAAGATTGAATGATGTTAATAATAGTGTTAATAGGATGTTATTAACTTAAAATATCTATAAAAACCTCACCTTGTATTCTTAAGTAGTCCCCAAGGTGGAATCCACCACGAAAGAACCAATCCTAGCTCAAGAAAATCCCCAAAAATGGCTGCTGCCTATGACTGCCTTATATAGGCACATGTGCTTCAGCGAGTTGTGCCTTGCTCTACGCAAGTTGTACCTCGTATTCCAAGTTTTCCCCTTCTAGATACCTTTTACTAAAACGTCCATATCTCCTTGTATAAATGTCCAAATGACAAACAATTTGAAGCGTTAGAAACTATACTCGAAGATCTTTCATTTGATTGGTGCCTACCATATAACTTCTTATATCTATGTGGATATGCTCGCCCAAAGTTAGATGTTGTGTGTACTCATTTGAAACTTTAGTCTATCATGTAATTTCCAACTTGACTTAGACTTAGGGCTCTCCTTAGACCCCACATCACTTATAATATGCTTCGTACACTTATTATCATATCCAATTACTATTCATCATATTAATAGTCCCCGTCTGCCCACAAAATAATGTAAGTAGCACATAAAAAATTTCTTAATAGCGCTGAAGTACTTCAAAAATTTTCCGGAGCGCTACATTCTACCCCACTTAAGAATATTCGCCCTCAAATGATTTACAAGTCACTTCTAGCATAGAGTTTCCATCCTTTTATCTCCAACCATTATGCATAGGAACTTATGATTATATGGGTCTTATACTTCCATTTGAAAATCTCAACTTATTTATGGCCCTCAAAATTTGGCTATCTTTACTAATTATTAAAAAATTTGACCCTACAACTAGGTCTATCCAAAAATCTTAACCTGTCCAGAACAAGCCCCAACATGGGCACCAAAAGCAATATAGCTCAACAACTAGCAATGTAACGTCCCGACTGGTCGTTTTGCATTATCAGACCCCATTCCCCTAAATAAAACTTCCCATAGCGGCTTATTATGATTTGTGACTTACGGGGACTGGTGGTCTGGGATTCGGAGGTGTTTAGAGTGCTATAGGAGCATTTGGTTCATTAAGGTTGGCCTTTAAGGCCGAGTTTGACTTCAGTCGACATTTCTAGTAAACGATCTTGGAATTGAGTTTCGACGATTCCGGTAGCTTCATATGATGATTCCGAACCTGGGCGTATGTTCGGAATTGATTTCTGATGACCCGGGAGTGTTAAGGTGCCCAATATTGAATAAGAGTTCCTTAAGTTCCTATTATGGTTTAGGACATGTTTTTGCGATATCAAGGTCCAAACAGAATTCCGAGATCGGGAATAGTTCCGTTATATCATTTATGACTTGCTTGCAAAATTTGGTGTCATTCCGAGTAGCATAGGTCGGTTCGGCGCGTTGTTAGCGAAGTCTAGAAAACTTGAAGTTCCTAAGTTTGGTTCTAGGGGTTTTGAGGTGTGATTTTGAGTTTTAGCGTTGTTTTGGGTGTTTCGAATGCTCGAGCGAGTCTGTATTATTATTTGGGACTTGTTGGTATATTTGGACGGGGGCTCGGGTGGGCCCAGGTGCCTCCCAGATACCACACGAGGCCAAAAACCAGCTGAAATAGTTGTTGGTGCACCTGTTCTGGTTTGACCGCAGGTGCGGTTGCCCAGTCGCAGGTGCGGGACCGCTCCTGCGGTCCCAGCCTCGCAGGTGCGACCCCCAGCGGTCAGGCCAATTCTCGAAGGTACGGACAAAGTTCCAAAGGAGCGGAGCCGCAGGTCCGGTCTCCACTCCGCAGGTGCGGGCCCAGGCTTCCTCATCCATTTCCGCAGGTGCGAGCGTTGGCTCGCAGGTGCGAGACCGCAGGTGCGGTCCTCGAGCTGCAGGTGCAGAAACATTGTTCAGACAGTGTGTTACTATACACGGGATTTAAGTCATTTTCCTTATCTTTGTCTTCTTCCTTGGGGTGATTTCCACCATTTTAGAGGGGCAAACGATCTGGTTATTGAAGGTAAGTAAGTTCTACTCTAATATTAGCTTCATGCATGGATTACTAGCTTAATTAACTACCTAAATTAGTGAAACATCAAGAATGGGGTAGTAACCTAGGGCTTTCGATAATTTGAGAATTAACCCGTTAATTAGCTATGAAATCAAGTAAAAATTATGTATTAATGGTCCTTAGGCTATGGGTGAGTATTCCCTTAGAGAATATTTGAAATCCAAGCATGTAGGACCGGGGTTGGATATAGAATTTCTTCAAGAATGGCCGATTTGACTTAGTAGTAGGAGAATTTCCATACTTTGAGCATAAATTGATGAATTTGTATAACTTATGGCTAGTTTCGAGTCCTAGGGTGTAGAGTTCAGAGTTTCGGGCGCGTTCTTGGTCCGGGGAGTAGGTTCGACGCGAGGTGAGTCTCTTTTCTAACCTTGTAAGGAGGAATTGTCCCCATAGGTGATTATAAATAAATTGATGTCCTTATTTGCGGGGGCTACGCACGCACGATGTGACGAAAGCNCCTAAACGTATTTTGAATTGCTTATTATCCTTGATTTTGCATGAGAACATTAGGAAGTTGTGGTCCATGATATATGGCTTAGGTTCTTGCCTTAAAGAATAATCCCTGATAATTCCCTAAAAATTGATAATTTTATGTATGTATGCGGCACCGCGTGACATGTATGATTCTTGAGCGGAATAGCCCTACTATTATGTCAACCGCATCGCATGTTCGATTCGCGAGCGGGGTAATAGATGCATCTATGGTTCGAGCCACTCGACCCTCGGCAGTGCACATTTATTTTTCGCGACGTTTCGGCCGTACATTTCCGGCCTAGTATGTGCTGTATGATTTACTGGGAATTTGTTGTAATTGTACAAACTGGTTTATGTTAATAAGGGAATTTAGTACATTGTGTGCTAGTGGAATTTTACCTGCAAAGGTAAATACAACTATACTTGATGATTTATCTCTTGTGACTTCTACGACTGTTATGCCTGCCTAGTTCCTATTAAATCATGTTGTTTAGAAATGTTGACCCTAGTAAGTATCACGTCTACCTCTCGTCACTACCTCTTCAAGGTTAGGCGGGATACTCACTAGGTTCATATTTGTTTATATACTTATGTTGCACTTCTGTACTTAATTGTACAGGTTCTGAGGCTGGTGCATCTGGTTATCAGACCGGAGCTCAATTCTTATCTCAGTTGGACCCGACTTCACGGTGAGCTTCTTCTCCTGATGAATCCTCGGCAGCACCTTGGAGTTTTCTTTTGTTTATTTCCCGTCTATTCCTTTCAGACAGTGGGATTGTATATTATGTTTTGTATATTCTGTTAG
>ML428582.1:25499-46392 GCA_005239525.1 Nicotiana knightiana | reverse complement strand
AAGAAAAGGAAAAATATATGCCTGCAGATTGAAGAAAAAAGCCTCCCTTGTGTTGGTCTTCCCTCCATTATATATAGATGTGTATGTGTGAGAATGGGGAAAAAAAGTGGGAGTGTGGGGAAGTGGTGTGAGGACATGGGTGTAGTGGGGAAGTGGTGTGAGGGAGTGGGGTGTTTGGGTGGAGTGGGGGGAAGAGATGTGAGGGAGTGGGGTGTTTGGGTGGTTTTATTTTTATTTTTCCCGTTTTTATTTATTTATTATTATTTATTTTTTTTTCNTTCTATTTAAACATAGGAAAAAATCTTATATTCTAAGAATGTGAATATTTTGTTGTTTTTAATTTTCTTAAATAGAACCTATTAAGAGTAAGATAAAAATTTAAAATATTAAGATTAGATATAACATTAATATTTATAAAAAAAAATAGTATAGAATTTGGGTGTGGTCAAAAAATAGTTGTTCACAGAAGGAATCACGCAGATAAGAGGTGATCAACCAGCAGCAATGGAGATGAATGCAGTCTTAGTTTCCAGTAGCAAAGGGAAGAAGCATACAGCATAACAATTACATGAACTGACACCTACTCTCAATCTAGAAAAGGCTAGTTCGGAAGCAGAGTCATCAAAACAATATCAGGTGCCGAGATATTTCCAAGTTCTAGAAGAGACGGACGCAACGAAGTCCACGACGGAGGAACTGGCACAAGGTGCATTGTTCAAAGAATTTCTAGAAAGAAAATTCCATATGGGGATAGGAGTGCACCCAGATCTCATTTCTGGTTTTATTAAATTCATTAAATTTAGTGCCAATTGTTTTGCATGGTCGCACGAGGATATGACAGGTATCTCGAAGGAAGTAGCCATACACAAGCTGAGTTTGGATCCCAACGTACCTCCAGTATAACAGAAGAAATGCCCTATTGTCGAGGCCAGGAATAAATTCATCTAAGAAGAGGTAACCCGCTTTCTTAATATCGATTTGATTCGAGAGGTAAGATATCCGGTCTGGCTATCCAATGTAGTAGTAGTTCCTAAAAAGAACAATAAATTTTTCATGTGTGTAGACTATAAAGACCTTAATATAGCGAGCCCGAAAGACTCCTTCCCAATGCCAAATATCGATCAAATGATTGATGTCACGGCCGGGCACGAGTTAATGAGTTTCCTTAATGCTTATTGCGAGTACAACCAAATTAAGATGAACTCGGAAGATCAGGAAAAAAATTTGTTTAAAAATTTCGATATATATTGTGACAATATGATACCCTTCGGGTTGAAAAACACCGGAGCCATTTATCAACGGCTCGTAAATAAGATGTTTGAAAAGCAAATAGTAAATATCATAGAAGTTTATATAGACCATGTTCTTGTTAAGTCTTTGAATTCGGGTGACCACCTTAAGCATTTACAAGGAACATTCGACATCCTAAGGAAGCATAATATGAAACTTAACCCTCAGAAGTGGGCGTTCGGGATCAGTTATGGTAAGTTCCTGGGGTTTCTGGTCTCACAAAGGGGAATTGAGGTAAACCCCGTCAAAATCAACGCCATAGATGATATCCAGGATCAATTGCCGAACGTAAAGGAAGTCCAAAGGCTCATAGGAAGGATAGCAGCTTTGAGTAGGTTCATTTCTCGGTCGTCGGAAAAATGTCACCGCTTCTTCACAGAGATCAAAAAGAAGAATAATTTCGACTGGATATCGAAGTGCCAGAAGGCTTTGAGGGACCTGAAGAAGTTGTGATGACCCGATAGATCATCTAGATTTTTAGAACCTAATTCTGTGTTTCGAAGCCTCCAGTAACTTCTTTAAGCCTTCCACAATTTGCGTGCGCAGTCCGGGTATTTTTCTGGAAGGATTTTATGTTAAAGACTGATAAAATATGAATTTTACCTTAAAAATCCATTTGAATTGACTTCGATCAACATTTTGAGAAAATAGATCCGGATCCTTATTTTGACGGTCCCGGTGGGTCCATATCGGGATTTGGGACCTGGTAGTTTTCCCATTATCAAATTCGGAGGTCACTAGCTCGGGTTATTAATTTTTGTCAAAAATTAAAAGTTTAAAGGTTTAATGGTTTTGAAGAATTGACCGATGTTTGATTTAGTTGATACTGGGTCCTTATTTTGGTCCTGAAACTCGGTTAGGTCCATTATTAAATTTATGACTTGTATGTCAAATTTGGTGAGAAACGGAGTTGGTTTGAAGTGATTCGGATGTTCGGTTGTTAAAATAGAAGTTTGAAAATTTTCTTGAAAATTTCATTAATTTGGTGTCCGATTCGCAGTTTTAGGCATTATTTAGTGTTGAAATCGCGCGAGCGAGTTCGTATGAGATTTTTGGACTTGTGTGCATAATAGGTTTGGAGCCTCGAGGGCTCGAATGAATTTCGGATAGGCTATAGATGGTTTTAGACTTAGAAATCTGGTTTTTTGGACTTCAGCTGGTGTCTGGTGTAATGTACTACGTGATCATGAAGGAGAAACTAGGCAAGGGAGGATTTTACCCTATGCGAACACGAAGGACTGTACGCGAACGCGAAGTGGAGGGGGGTTGCCCTTCGCGAATGCGGATAGTGTATCGCGAACGGGTAACTTTAGGGACCAGGGGGAGGTGAACTGACTTTACTCTACGCAAACGTGAGCTGTGGCTCGCAAACCCGTATGCCTGGGGGACGGGGAGAAGACTTCACAATGCGTAGGTCTTCGGGCTGCTGCTTTCTGCGATCACGTCAGGCCCTTCGCTTATACGCTGCTGAATTACTTTTTTTCCCTGATTTTCGCTTTTCCCTTAATTATCCCCTTCCCTGTCTTAAATGTTATATGCTCAAATTCCTTCTGTGCTTATTTGCTACCTGTTAATATGTGTTTACTTTTGTTAATAATGTTAGATCATTTCATATTTTTATGATTCGCTGCCACTTGCCTTAACTGAATTACTTGCACCTTCTAATTGTCATTTACCGGACTTGACTTGCTATTTAGTATTACCGATGTAAATTCCCATGTTGTACAAGGTTTCCTTTTTTGGTTTCGCTTGGTATTTATTGATCGTAAAGGCTCTTGTGATTTGAATTATTGATTTGATTGTGCACATTAAGTATTTGGTACTGATATTGTTATATGGTGGATCGGGTTGCACACCGCAACAGGTGGAATACAAGTGGATTGATATGGTGGAATAAGGGTAAATCTGTACTGATACGGTGGGATCGGGTTGCACACCGCAACAGGTGGAATAAGGGCAGATTGATACGGTGAAATAAGGGTGAATTATGATATTGATATTGTTATATGGTGGAATCGGGTTGTGCCACAACACACACACACACACACACACACACACACACACACACATATATATATATATATATATATATATATTATTGTTACGGTGAAATAAGGGAGGGATCTGTGTTGTACGGTGGTATCGGATTGCGCGCCGCAACAACATATATGTTTTTATTTCCTTGAGATGTGTTGATTTTTGGTATTTTCATTTGAAACTCTAAGGATTGGTATGTAACAACCCGACCGGTCATTTTGCTTTCTAGAATCCCGTTCTCCTAAATAAGACCATTCGTACTTGCTTTTACTGGTTTATGACTTGCGGGGATGGTTGGTTCGGGATTTGGAAGAGTTTGCGTTGGAATCGGAACACTTAGTTCCTTAAGGTTGGCCTTAAAGGCCAAGTTTGACTTCGGTCAACATTTTTAGTAAATGACCTCGGAATTGGGATTTGAAGGTTCCAATAGGTTCGTATGATAATTTCGGACTTGGGCGTATGTTTGTAACGGGTTCTGAATGAACCGAGGGCATTTCGACGCCAAATAATGAAATAAGATTCTTGAAGTTATATGATTGAGGTTTGGAACGTGTTTTGAGGATATCGAGATCCAAACAGAATTCCGAGATTGGGAATAGTTCCGTAGTCTCATTTATGACTTGCTCGTAAAATTTGGTGTCGTTCCGAGTAGTATAAGTACGTTTCAGCGTGTTGGAAGTGAATTTAAGAACTTAAAGCTCATATGTTAAATTTTATTTGGTTTTGGGAAGATTCTTAGATTTAATGTTGTTTCTGGCATTCCGAAGGTTCGAGCGAGTCCGTTTTATGATTTAGAACTTGTTAGTATATTCGAACGGGGCATCAGGGGCCCCGGATGTCATTCGAATGTTACGCGAGGCGAGTCCTAGCTGAAGTGAGCTGCTGGTGCAACGATTCTGATGCGACCGCACCTGCGGTTGGCCAGCCGCAGGTGCGAGACCGCAGAAGCGGTCGATGCCTCGCAGGTGCAACCCTTGAGCGGATGCCAGGATCCGCAGATGCGGCCACCCCTTTCGCAATTGCAGTCCGCAGGTGCAGGCACAACTTCACAGGTGCGATGCCCCGCTAGCCTTTCTCCTTCCACAGATGCGGACTATGGCCCGCAAAATCGATATCGCAGGTGGGGTGCACGCGCCGCAAGTGCAAAAATGACTGGAGGCAGTGAGGTGTTTTAAAAATGGGACTTAGGCTTATTTGGGGTCATTTATCATATCCTTGGGCGATTTTGGAGCTTCCAAAGAGGGGATTTCAACTTAGCATTTGAGAGGTAAGTTATCCCTACTTGTTGTGAGTTTAATACTTCATTTTTGGGTAGATTAATACATATCGATTAGTGAAAATTGTGGATTTAGGGTAAAACCTAGGGTTTTGCTAAAAATGAGATTTAATCACGAAATTTGTTATGGAATCTAGTAAAAATCATATATTACTGATCGTTAGGTTATGGGTAACAACTTTCTTTAAGAATTTCCAAAATTCGAGCATGTGGGCCTGGGGGTGAATTTTAGGAATCCTACAAATTGGCTTGGGTAATCACTTAAATGGTGGAATTATGAACTTTTGAGCATAGATTGACTAGTCTATGTAATGTTTGGCTAGTTTCGAGTTGTTGGGCGTCAACTTTGGAGGTTTGAGCGCATTATTGAGTCGGGAAGTAGGCTTGATACGAGGTAAGTCTCATTTCTAACCTTATAAGAGGGAATTGTCCCCATAGGTGAAATAATTTATTATGTGCTACTATTTGTGGGGGCTACCTACGCACGAGGTGACGAGAGTCCGTGCGTAGCTACTATTGTACTTAAGTACGGGTGGTCTAGGATCTGAAATCATACTATACTTGAATTATTTGTAACCTTATTGACAATTTAAATTGCTTAAGTCACATAGGATAAGTGTTTCCTGATAAAATATGGATTAACTGTTTGAATGTGTGTATCTACGAGTACCTGCGTCGCATATATGATTCGTGAGCGGGGTAACTCTATTATTTAAAAATTTATCGCGTCACACGTATGATTCGCGAGCGGGGTGATAGATGCATCTATGGTTCGCGTCGCTCGACCCTTCGGCAGTGCACATTTACTTTCTGTTGGATCGGGCCGTACGTCCTCGGCATATTATGTGCATGCTATTTGCTTGGTATTTTCCTGTGATTTCTAAACCGTTAAAGAGACTTTGAAGAATAAATTAGTAATCTGTTTGATAGGAATTGACACATAAAAATACCTGTGAAGAGATTTTTCATTTCTTGTCCTTATTGTTATTCATCTTTGATATTCATGCTTAGCCTTATATTTAGATAAATTGTTTGGGCCTAGTAAGTGTCAAGTCGACCTCTCGTCACTACTTCTTCGAGATTAGACTAGATACTTACTGGGTACATAATGTTTATGTACTCATGCTACGCTTTTGTACTTAATTGTACAGGTTCTGAGGCAGGTGCATCTGGTTATCAGTCCGGAGCTCGTTCTTGACTTCACGAGATCAGAGATTCCATGGTGAGCTGCTTCTCTTGATGTTGTTCAGCAGCATGTTGGAGTCTTTTCCCTTTTGTTATTCTGTCTATATTCTCTCAGACAGTAGGATAAACGTGTTATTTTGATTCCTTCTACTAGATGCATGTATACTTGTGACACTAGTTCCTGGCACACATAAATTGGTAGACTATTCTTTCGGAAGTGTAACTATTTAAATTTAACTTCTTGATCATTGCAAGTGAATTTGTCTTTGATATTTGTCATTTTATCATGCTTGTGACAAGAACTCGAGTATTGTTAATAAAGTTTTATAAAACTAAATGGAACTCACTAGACTAATTGTTTTTTGTTCGCCTAACATCGGCGTTGGGCACCATCGCGACCTAGATTGAGATTTGGGCCGTGACATGGTAATTCTGAATGTAACTGTCTTATTCTTGAGGTTGTAGCTATTATTTTCAGTTGGCTGTCTTACTTCGTTCCGTATTTCCTTTTCTGTCTTTATTATATATTGATTACAGGTTGTAGTGTGAATGAACTACCTTAACCTCGTCACTACTTCGTCGAGGTTAGGCTCGACACTTACAGAGTATATGGGGTCGATTGTGCTCATACTACACTCTGAACTTCTTGTGCAGATTTAGGAGTTGGTCCCAGCAGCGGTTATTAGCATGCTCGGATTAGACAGCTTATTGAGACTTGAAGTACACATGCTTAGTGCCTGCAGCTCCTGGAGTCCCCTTCCCTTTTTATATAGCTTTGTACTTTCCTTTCAGAAAGCTTTATGTTATTTCAGACCCTTATTTGTACTATTATAGTAGCTCGTGCACTTGTGACGCAGGGTCTAGGGTTGTATTAGACATTTGGTTATTTTAGCTTCCGCATCTTTACTTTGGATTATTGCAGTTATTTTAGTTCTTTCTCATTAATTAATTTAAACTGTTAAAAATGGATAAATTATTCTAACGTTGGCTTGCCTAGCAAGTGAAATGTTAGGCACCATCACGGTCCCAACGGCGGGAATTCTGGATCGTGACAAGTTGGTATGAGAGCACTAGGTTACATAGGTCTCACGAGTCACGATCAAAATTAGTAGACTCTGGAGGACAGGTACTGAGATGTCTGTACTTATCTCCCAGAGGCTATGGAGTTAGGAACAATTTCACTTCTATTCTTCTCTGTTGTGCGATTTTATTTCTACCATTAATGATTGAACTCTTTTATTCTTGATCTCTCGCAGATGGAGAGGACACTCACTGCATCTTCAGCTGGGTAGCAACCGGAGCCCACAACAGCAACTCCTATGAGCGGCAGAGTCCGAGGTAGGGGAAGAGCTCAGAACTAGCATTGGAGCCTCAGGTAGATTTTGATGAGTAGGTTCTAGCTCAAAATGTACCTGTTGGACCAGCTCAAGTCCCGGAGGGGTTTATCGCCACCCCAGTGCTTCAGGACGTTCTAGTCTGTTTGGTGGGCCTCATAGAGAGTGTGGCCTAGGCCGGTACATTTCCTATGGCACTAGCAATCTCTCAGGCTGGGGAAGTAGCATAGAATCCCGCTACTTACACTCCGGAGCAGATGGCTCCCCAGTATCAAACTCCAGCAACCCCGCCAGTTAGGGTAGCTCAGTAGGTTGTTGCGGCATAGGCCCATGGTGGACCCGCTATATCTTCTGAGGCTTTATGGAGATTGGAGAAGTTTACTAAGCTCTTTCCAGTTCACTTCAGTGGTGCACCTTCAGAGGACCCACATGTTTACCTTGACAACTGCCATGAGGTGCTGTGGAACATGGGTATAGTTGAGACCAATGGGGTCGATTTTGCTGTATTTCAGATGAGGAGTTCCGCCATGAAATTGTGGAGGGACTACGTGTTGACCAGTCCAGCTGGTTGGTCTACTTTTACTTGGGACCATTTCTCTCAGCTATTTCTAGAGAAGTTCCTTCCTATCACATTGAGAGAGGATTAATGCCGGCAGTTCGAATGTCTCCAGCAGGGCAGTATGTCTATTACTCAGTACAAGACCCGTTTTATAGATCTAGCCAATCATTCTCTTATGTTTCCTCCTACTGATAGGGAGAGGGTGAAGAGGTTTATTGATGGACTCGCTAACCCTATCAAGCTTCAGATGGCGAAAGAGACCAAGGGCGAGATTTCTTTTAAGACGACTACTAATGTCTCCAGGTGGATCGAGGTGGTTCTTGCACAAGATAGAGGGCAAGGGTCTGATAAGAGGCCTCACCATTTCGGTGGTTTCAGTGGTGCCTCATCTGGAGGCAGGGGTACTTTTGGTAGGGGCCATCCTCCCAGGCCATTCTATTCGACGCTTCAGGCATCCCATAGTGCTTCAGGTAGTCGTGGTCCTTATGTGCCTTATTCTGGGCAACCAACCTACAGTGTACTACCAACTCCTATCAGTGCACCTCCTATTCAGAGTTATCACTGTGGTTATCCGGCCCGTTTGGTTCAGTCTCAGTTTTAGCAGCCACAACACCAGGATGGATGTTTTGAGTGTGGTGGTTTTGGGCATATTAGGAGGACCTATCAGAGATTATTGGGCGGCATGTAATAGTAGAGTTCTCGTGCCATGATTCTATCACTGGTTACACCACCGCCCGCTCAGCCAGCTAGAGCTAGGGGTCAGGCAGCCAGAGGTGGAGAACAGGTCGTTAGAGGTGGAGGTCAGGCCGCTAGAGGTGGAGGTCAGGCTGCTAGATGTGGAGGCCAGCCAGCTAGGGTCCGTCATGGGGATGTAGTTTAGAGTGGTGGGGCCCAGCTCTAATGTTATGCGTTACCAACCGGGCCTGAGGCTGAGTCATCAGATGCTGTTATCACAGGTATTGTTCATGTTTTCCATAGAGATGCTTCAGTTCTATTTGATCCGGGATCTTCTTATTCTTATGTGTCATTCTACTTTACTTCATATCTGGTGGTGCCTCCTCATTCTTTGAGTGCTCCAATGTGTTTGTCCACACATGTGGGAGATTCTATTATTGTAGATCGTGTCTATCATTCATGTGTGGTTACTATTGGGAGTCTTGAGACTAGCGTAGATCTCCTACTTCTCAATATGGTAGATTTTGATGTCATCTTGGGTATGAATTGGCTGTCACCTTATTATGCTATATTGGATATTCACGCCAAGATGGTGACATTAGCCTTGCCGGGGTTGCGTTGATTAGATTGGAGGGGGACTTTTGGCCATTCTACCAGCAGGTTTATCTCTTATTTGAAGGCTCAGCATATGGTCGAGAAGGGGTGTTTAGCTTATTTGGCTTATGTCCGCGACTCTAGTGGAGGTTCCTTCCATGGATTCAGTACTAGTTGTCTGTGAGTTCCAAGAGGTGTTTCCTGCAGATCTGTCGAGGATGTCACTCGACAGAGATATTGACTTCTATATCGACTTGACTCCGGGCACTCAGCCCATTTCTATTCCTCCCTACAGTATGGACTCGCCAGAGTTGAAAGATTTGAAGGAACAGTTGCAAGATTTACTTGATAAGGGCTTCATTAGACCTAGTGTCTCGCCCTGGGGTGCGCCTGTGTTGTTTGTGAAGAATAAAGATGGATCAATGAGAATGTGCATAGATTATCGAAATTTGAACAAAGTCACCATCAAGAACAAGTATCCATTGCCAAGGATTGATGACTTATTTTATCAGCTTCAAGGTGCCAGGGTATTTTTGAAGACTGATTTGAGGTCTGGCTACCGCCAATTAAAGATTAGGGCATCCAATGTCCCTAAGACAGCTTTTCGGACTTTATATGGGCATTATGAATTTCTACTGATGTCACTTGGGATGACGAATGCGCCGTCGACATTTATGGATTTGATGAATTGGGTGTTCAAGCCATATTTGGATTCTTTTTGTGATTGTGTTAATTGATGATATCTTGATGTATTCCTACAATCGAGAGGATCATGAGCAACATCTTCGGATTGTACTTCAGACTCTAAGAGACAGCCAGTTATATGCCAAGTTTTCGAAGTGCGAATTTTGGTTGGATTCAGTCGCTTTCTTGGGGCACGTCGTATGAGCTGTCGTGCCCTTTTTTCTTGCAAAATCGGGTTTCGACACATGATAACTCTTTTAATGGAAGGTGTTAAAATAGAAGAGCCGCCACCTAACATGTTTGAGGTGCATTAGGGCACCTATTTGCAAATAACTCTGGTTTAACCAGTTTGCGTCACTAAAGATGGGGTAAGGGCTCAAATTAACTCGAGGAGAAGGTGTTAGGCATTCCTCGAGGTCCACAACTGTGGGTCCCGGCCGAACTCGAATTATATGAATTATTCCAAAATAAAGAGAAAGACAAGAAGTTGGGCAATTATTGTCAAAAATATACCAATAAACACAATAATTGATTTGAAGACAAGATGGAGGGGGGTCCTATGTTTTTTAGCCTAAAGGATCACCCCGTGCAACATAAATAATACTTCGTAACTCCCTCGAGATGGGGTGTTACTCGTATTATTCAGCGGGCACAGACTATCATCTCCTGCTACCCAATTACTATCTTTGAGTTGTTAACTAAAACGCACTAATTGATTCTAAACCATACCTTATGTGTTCACTACTCGTCCCATGCCTATGGTCCATGAGGCGTTTGGACATCTATTTTGGGTGTTTCTATACTTAACTTAGGTTGCTCAAAATGATAAAACTATGCGACATACAAAATTAAGTTGGACTTCATATAAAGGCAATTAAGGGCTCAAGTTAGCCTGCACACTTAGACAATAAATGCACGCAAACAAATTAGGCGTTTGACAGTTCAGAATTGAGACGAGTTAAAGTCATTAAGCCCTATAGACATTTATTTCTATGTGATTCTGGATTTTTAAACGTCCAGGCAGTTGCAGATGCAAGGTGCGACTACATAATTGCCTACTGATTATAGGTTATAATCGATCAAACGTATAGACATGGTATCTAGGTGATTTACATAGTAATTAGAAGTGATAATCATGGAAGATATTCATAATTACTCAGTTTGATCCTATAGTCATGCTTTCTAATAGTGGCAACGAAACAGTATTGAAAGTTCAATATTAACACTTAAAAGCGAGTGGGATTACCCGTATAGGCATAATTCTACAATTAATGATTGAAACTGGTTGTAGCTTCTATAGGCATGTTTCCTAAGTGAGCAATTATAAACAGCACATTAAAAAGTTAAAACCCTATAGGCATGATTTCTAAAAATCCCGATTTTTAGAACATAAATTAGCAGAACCCTATAGTCATAGCGTCTAATGAATATGTTGTAATGCACATTGAGACATTGGTCATTTTATTTCCTATGAGCATGATATCTAACAAACGTAGAAGCAAAATATGTTGAACGAATTACATGCCTATAGGCAGGTTATCTGACAAACGCTGTAGCAGAACATGTCCGAGCAAAGTAAACACCTAGAGGCAGGATTTCTACCCGTCTCAATTGTTATTACAACATTATTACAGAACTAATTACAGAATAGTTATAGTGATCCCAAGGCATGCACAATGTATACCCAGCCTGGCTAGGCCTTCAATACCATATCTATACAGTTTCATAACAACCCAGAAAACAACCTCTGTTTACACAAAATAGACCACATTCGATAGCCATAACTTTGATCAAAAGTCCTAGGTGAATATCCACAAACCAACTGGTTTATCCAGTAGATGAAAAGGGGGGAAAGTTGGGCAATTAGGAAAATGGCAAAGAACCTTTGGACCCTAGTGTGTCAGAGTTCCCAAGGGCTTCAAGAACCCAGGGCAGTGCTCATACTAGGGAGGTTGATAGAGGAGACTTAGGGAGGAAGGCTTTGGCTCCCAGCCAGCCCCATAGTTAGAAACAAGTAATAAAGATAACAAGTTTGGAAAAAAATTTGCAAACACTATAGGATAATCACATAATGAGCTCCAAAAGCAATTAACAGACTCGGCAGGGTGACATGTGCTAAAAGACAAAGATCCTAGGATTGCAAAGTTAGCAGGTAAGGGCATTAGGCTAGTCAAACCAAGTAATGCAACCAGTTTAGGATTTAAAGGACCATATTATACCAAACACAGGAGTCAAACATTATAATGCAAATAGGATCAGGTATCATAGAGGGTATTAATCAAGGTGGACTGGTTTTAAAGGGAGCACAAGTTGTCAGAGGTACAGATTGGACATGGATAGAACACATAGAGTGACAATCATGGTCATAGGAGCACACTACACTTAGAGTAAAGGTCTTAAACAAGTCAGGGCATGCTAGTAAAATCAATTGGTCATTAGAAGTTCAAAATTAGGCAGGAAACATGGATTAAACCATACAGTCAAGAAAGAACATTTGAATTATCAACAACACTAAACTAAGCATGCTTCATTCTTTCCAAACTAACTAAGCTAGGTGCAGAGACAGTATTAGGCTAACAATCACAAGCAGAATTAGGTAGAAAAGAATCAAAGAAATACATTAAATCATGCAACTTCGGAGAACATGCTTAACATAATAGAGTATACATTGCAAGGATTTAGAAACTAACCAGTGATTGTTCGATAAACAAAAAAAAGGATTGCAGTAAAGACCCAGAGTCCTAAATGTGTCAAGTTCCAAGGGTTTCAAGAACCCAGGTAGTGCTCACACCCAAGAGAGGTGAGAAAAGTAGAAGTTCGGTGTCCTTGGCTTTCAGCAGGCCAAGAGCCAAACAAAATAGAATAGTAAACAAATACAGAGTAGAAAACTTCAGTTTTAGTGAGAGATCGTGGTTAAACTCCTCTAGAAAGGGTAAGGGGATGGGTTTTTATAGTAGCAAAATTAAACACACAAAAAAGAAAAAAACAATCAATCAATCTTAATGAAAGAGGAAATAATAGCATGCGAAATTGATTCAGAATCAATTTAGGAGAAGTCAATAAAACCCTAGTTTTTTAGGAAAATAAATATTACCAGAATATACACCAAAATAATAACATAGGACGAATATAGGCATAATAACACTCAAAGTCATAGAATAGAACCAATTTTGGTTCGATCTAAAGAGATCGGAAAACCCTAATTTTAGGGTAAGTAAGAATCAACAAAAGATACACATGTATTTGTACTTACAATAGGGAAAATGATGAATTTTGACAGAATATCAGAAAAGTCAAGGATTTGAACCGATTTTGGTTTGATCTTTATGAGATATGCTTGCCATGTTTAGGAAAGAAGTTTAGAAGAGTAAACAGTACCAAAGAGAGGCCGTATATGGCAAAGGGTAGCCACAAAATCCCAAATTGGGTGGGATTAGGAGAAATATTAGGGGAACGGCGGCTAGGGTTCTTAGAAGGGAGAAGGGAGGTGAGGGATATTAGGGCGGCGGACGGGAAAGAGTGATTAGGGTTAGGTGTGAAAGGGGGTAAATAAAAGGGGTGGTTTAATGTGGGTCGTTGATCTCTGAGATCATCGGCCACGATTAGAAGGGAACTAGGTCGGATTGGTTTGGACGGGTCGCGATGGGGTTGTGGGATTGTGTTAATTTGATTGGGATGGGGGTTATTTGGGCTAGGGTATTAAGTGTTGGTCCATGGCTTGATCCGAAAATAGGTAGGGTTTAGGCTTGTTTTTAAATACCCAATATTTGATAAAAAAATAATTTATAAAAGTAGTTAATAAATAACAAAATATTATTTGTGCACTAAAATGATTAAAAATAATAATTACTTAACGTTATAAAAATATAAAAAGTCATTTTCTGCATAAATAATGTAATTATACAAGAATATGGGCTATTATTGCAAAATATGCAATTAGCCCCAAGATGCAAATGTAATTATAAAAATGCTGAAAAACATTTAAAACATCATGTTGGTGTAAATGATAAGTTTAGATGATTAAATCATCATAAAAATAATTTTAAGGATAATTACTGGATGTTTACATAATAAAATGCAGAAATAAATCGATTTAAAGCCTTTAAAAATTATGAAAAACACTTGTATATGCTAATAAGCTAAATGATGATGCATATGTACTATTTTAAAAGTATATATATATATATATATATGAAGGAAAAATTGGGTATCAACATCAGCAGAGGGCATTCAGGTGGATCCTAAGAAGATTGAGGCAGTTTAGAATTGGCCTAGACCCACTTCAGCCATGGATATCCGAAGTTCGGCGGGTTTGGCGGGTTATTACCATCGATTTATGGAGGGGTTCTCATTTATAGCAGCCCTATTGACTAGGTTAACCCAGAAGAGTGCCCCTTTCAGATGGTCAGACGAGTGTGAGGCGAGCTTTCATAAGCTCAAGACTGCCTTCACTACAACGCTAGTGTTGGTGTTGCCCACAGGTTCAAGATCTTATATAGTATATTATGATGCATCTCGTCTTGGGCTAGGTGCAGTATTGATGCAGGATGGCAGAGTGATTGCATATGTGTCGCAGCAGTTGAAGGTTCATGAGAAGAATTACCCTGTCCATGACTTGGAGCTAGCAGCCAATGTTCATGCGCAGAAGATTTGGAGGCACTGTCTTTACGGCGTGTCATGTGAGGTTTTAACGGATCATCAAAGCCTTCAGTATTTGTTCAAACTAAAGGATCTTAATTTGAGGCAGAGGGGGTGGTTGGAGCTATTGAAAGACTATGATATCACCATCTTGTATCATCCCGGAAAGGCCAATGTGGTGGCCAACGCCTTGAGTAGAAAGGCGGCGAGTATCGGCAGCGTTACGTACATTTCAGTTGGTGAGAGACTGCTTGCATCAGATGTTCAGGATTCGGCCAATCAGTTTGTGAGATTGGATGTTTCAGATCCTAGTCGTGTTCTAGCTTGTACAGTCGCTTGGCCTTCTTTGTTTGAGCGTATCAACGAGCGGCAGTGTGATGACCCTCATTTGCTTGTCCTTAGAAACACAGTGCGACACAGTGGTGCCAAGAAGGTTACTGTTGGAGATGATGGAGCTTTGAGGATGCAGGGTCGTATTTGTGTGCCCAATGTAGATGGACTTCATGAGTCGATTCTTGAGGAGGCCCACAGTTCCCGGTACTCAATTCATCCTTGTCGCCAAGATGTATCAGTACTTGCGGCAGCATTATTGGTGGAGGAGGACAAAGAAGGATATAATGGCATATGTAGCTCGGTGTTTTGTCAACAAATAAAGTGTGAGCATCAGAGACCCGGTGATTTGCTTCAAAAGTTAGAGATTCCAGAGTGGAAGTGGGAGCGTATCATTAGTGATTTTGTTGTTGGACTCCCACGGACTCAGAGGAAGTTCGACGCGGTATGGGTTGTTGTGGACAGGCTGACCAAGTCAGTGCATTTCATTCCTGTGGCAGTAACCTATTCTTAAGAGCGGGTGGCTGAGATTTACATCCGCGAGATCATTCGTCTTCACGGCGTGCCCGTGTCTATCATTTTTTATCGAGGTACGCAGTTCATCTCACACTTCTAGAGGGAAGTACAACGTGAGTTGGGCGTGTAGGTTGAGTTGAGTAAAACATTTCATCCTCACACAGATGGACAATCTTAGAACACCATTCAGATATTGGAGGATATGCTCCGTGCTTGTGTTATAGGCTTCAGAGGTTCTTGGGATCAGTTTTTACCACTTGCAGAGCATGCCTACAACAACAGCTACCAGTCGAGCATTTAGATGGCTCCCTATGAGGCATTATACGAGAGGCGATGTCGTTCGCCAGTTGGGTGGTTCGAGCCAGTGGAGGCTTGCTTGTTTGGGTACATATTTAGTACATGTTCCCTTGGATAAGGTCAAGACTATTCAGGATCGACTTCCCACAGCTTAGTCTAGGCAGAAGAGTTATGCCGACCGTAGGGTTCGTGATATTGCATTCATGGTTGGAGAGAGGGTATTGCTCTAGGTTTCACCCATGAAGGGTGTGATGAGGTTCAGAAGCAAGGGCAAGTTGAGCCCTAGGTATATCGGACCTTTTGAGATTCTTTAGAGAGTGGGAGATGTGGCGTACAGGCTTGCGTTGCCACCTAGTTTATCAGCACTCCATCCGGTGTTCCATGGATCCATGCTTTGGAAGTATCATGGTGATCCATCCCATGTGTTAGATTTCAGCTCAGTCCAGTTGGACAAGGATTTGACTTTTGAGGAGGAGCCAGTGGCTTTTCTAGCCCGACAGGTTCAACAGTTGAGGTCAAAGAGTTATCCTTTAGTTTGGGTGCAGTGGAGAGGCCAGTCGCTCGAGGAAGCTACTTGGGAGTCCGAGTCGGACATGCGGAGTAGATACCCACACCTTTTCACCAGCTCAGGTACTTTTCTATGTCCTTTCGAGGACGAATAGTTGTTTTAGAAGTAGAGAATGTAATGACCCGATTGGTCATCTAGAGTTTTAGAACCTTATTCTGTATTTCGAAGCATCCAATAGCTTCTTTAAGCCTTCCTTGATTTGTGAGCGTAGTCCGGGTATTTTTCCGAAATGCTTTAATATTAAAAACTGATAAAATATGAATTTTGCCTTAAAAATCCATTTAAGTTGACTTCGGTCAACGTTTTGAGCAACTGGACCCGGATCGTGCTTTGACGATCCCGGTGGGCTCGTATCGTGATTTGGGACCTGGGCATATGCCCGGAATCGAATTCGAAGGTCCCTAGCTCGGGTTATTGATTTTTGTCAAATATTGGAAGTTTAAAGGTTTAATGATTTTAAAGAATTGACCGATGTTTCACTTTGTTGATACCGGGTCCGTATTGTGGTCCCGGAACCCGATATAGGTCCATTACTATATTTATGACTTGTCTATAAAATTTAGTGAGAAACAGAGTTGGTTTGACGTAATTCAGACATTCGGTTGTTAAAATAAAAGTTTTAAAATTTTCTTGAAAATTTTATTTGATATGGTGTCCGATTCGCAGTTCTAGGCATTATTGTGGTGTTTTAATCACGCGAGCGAGTTTGTATGAGGTTTTTGGACTTGTGTGCATAATTGGTTTGGAGCTTCGAGGGCTGGGGTGAATTTAAGATAGGCTACGGATGGTTTTAGACTTAGAAAATCTAGTTTCTTGGACTTCAGCTGGTGTCTGGTGTAATGTACTTCACGATCGCAAAGCCACCACCACGATCGTGAAGGGGGGAACTAGGCAGGGAAAGATTTTACCCTACGCGAATCCGAAGGGCTGTGTGCGAATGCGAACGCGAATACGAAGTGGATGGAGGATGCCCTTCGCGAACGCGGACACCGTATCGCGAACGCGTAGCTTTAGGGACCTGGGGGAAGGGAACTGACTTTACTCTACGCGAACGCGAGCAGTGGCTCGCGAACGTGGAGGCCTGGGGAGAAGCAGCCTTCACAAACGTGTGGGTTCAGTCGCGAATCCGTAGGTCTTTGGGCCGCTGCCTTCCTCGATTGCCTCAGACCCTTTGCGAACGCGAAGAAGGCCTGACGCCAAGTGATTAAATCATTTCAAAAAGGGGATTTTGCCCATTCTTTGAAATTTTCAAACATAGAAGATCCTAGAGGTGATTTTCCCAAGAGTTTGTCTTCCCCAATTTGTTGGTAAGTGATTCTAACCTACTTTCTTCCAATTACCCATTATATTTCATAACATTTCCACCTAAAATCTAGGATTTTTCATGGTAGAATTGAAGGTTTGGGTAGAATTAGGGATTTTGTAAAATTGGAATTAAGACCTCAAATCAAGGTCGGATTTCAAAACAAATTACATAATCGGGCTCGGGGTGAATGAATAATCGTGTTTTGGTCCGAATTTCAGGTTTTGACTAAGCAGGTCGGGGTCGATTTTTGACTTTTTTGGAAAGAGTTTGGAAATTCTAAATTTATGCATTATAATTGATTCCTTTAGCAATAGTTTATATTATTGAGTCAATTGTGGTAAGATACGAGTGGTTTGGAGGCGGATTCTATAGGAAAGGCCCTGGTAGAGCTCTGAATTGACTGAGGAGGGAGGTACGGGTTGAGTTTAACTAGGAACCCTCTGACTATGTGATATATGAATTTCATATGTTGTGGCGTATATGCAAGGTGATGAGTGCTTATACGCTGCCATATTACTTGTTTTCCCTGATTTTCTGCTTTTTCCTTAATTATCCCCTTCCTTTTCTTAAATGGTATATGCTCTAAATGCATTCCATGCTTATTTACTACCTGTTAATCAGTGTTTACTTCTGTTAATAACGTTAAATCCTTTCATATTTTTATGATTCACTGCCACTTTCCTTAACTGACTTGCTTGCACCTTCTAATTTTTATTTACCGAACTTGATTTGCTGTGTAGTACTATCGATATGAATTCCCATGTTGTACAAGGTTTTCTTTTTTGGTTCCGCTTGGTATTTATTTATCATAAAGGTTCTAGTGATTTGAACTATTGATTTGACTGTGCAACATTGAGTATTTAGTACTGATATTGTTATATGGTGGGATCGGGTTGCATGCTGCAACAACCAACAAGTGAAATAAAGGTGGATTGATATGGGAATAAGGGTGAATTTGTACTGATATGGTATGATCAGGTTGCACGCCGCAACATGTGTAATAAGGGTGGATTGATACAGTGAAATAAGGGCGAGTTCTGATAGTGATATCTTTATTGTTGTGGATGTTGTTACTGTAAAATAAGGGAGTATTTTGTGTTGTACAGTGGGATCGGATTGCACGCCGCAACAACCTATATGTTTCTATTTCCTTGAGTTGTTGTTGGTTTTTCATATTTTCATTTGAAAGTCTAAGGGTTGGTAATTCTGAACGTAACTAGCTTATTTCTTGAGGCTGTAGCTATTATTTTCAGTTGACTGACTTATTTCATTCCGTATTTCCTTTTCTGTATTTATTATATACTGCATACATTTTGTAGTGTGAGTGACCTTCCTTAGCCTCATTATTACTTTGTAAAGGTTAGGCCCGGCACTTACAAAGACATGGGATCGGTTGTACTCATACTACACTCTGCACTTCTTGTGAAGATTTTAGAGTCGGTCCCAGCACTGGTTATTAGCGTGCTTGGATTGGACAACTTGTGGAGACTTGAGGTACAACTGCTAAGCGCCCGCAACTCCTGGAGTCCCCTTCCCTTGTTATTCAGTTGTGTACTTTCCTTTCAGACAACTTTATGTTATTTCAGACCCTTATTTGTACTATTCTAGTAGCTCATGCACTTGTGACACTGGGGGTCGTGACAGAAGTAGTTATCAAGCCCTCCATTGCTCTCAAAATCTAAAGAAGGTGAAACATTGCTAGTATACCTCGCGGTTTTAGAAGTTGCGATAAGTGCGGTTTTAGTCCGGGAGTACGAAGGTATGCAAATTCCCATTACTTACATTAGCAATTTTTTAACGGGAGTAGAAATTCACTACCCACATTTGGAAAAACTGGCCTTAGCTCTCGTAGTCACTGCTCGCAAGCTGAAGCCCTACTTCCAATGCCATGCAATAGCTGTGGTGACTACTTTTCCTTTGCAGAACATCCTCCATAAACACGAGCTCTCGGGCAGATTGGCCAAGTGGGTCGTCGACATGAGTGAATTCGACATAAAATATAAACCAAGGACTGCAATTAAGTCGCAAGTCTTGGCTGACTTCGTGGCCACTTTTAGTCTGGGAAGACTGCCTCTGGCAAGAAGGAGGCAGTAATGGTGCCGGAATGGACATCGAGGGTTTGGACTGGAGAAATGAAATAATCAACTATCTTGAGCACGAGAAGTTGCTCGAAGACCCCAAAGCATCACGAGCCTTACGCGCCAAAGCTGTACGTTATAGCTTCAAGAAAGCCAATTGTATAGAAAATCTTTCCAAGGCCCGCTGGCCCTGCTTAGGAGCATCGGAAGCTAATTATGTCATGAGATAAGTCCACGAAGGGGTATACGACAATCACTCGGGCACCGATTCTTTGGTGCTGAAGTTGGTACAGACAAGATATTATTGGCCTCGTATGGATCAAGACGCCAAAGACTTCGTACAAAAATGTGATAAGTGCCAACGCGACACGCCACTAGTACACCAACCGACAGAACCCTTACATTCGGTTTTGTCCCCATGGTCGTTCATGAAATGGGGGATGGACATCGTCGGACCGCTGCCAGTAGCTCCCGGAAAGGTAAGGTTTCTTTTAATTCTGACTGATTATTTTTCTGAATGGGGGGAAGCAGGTCCTTATCATAATATCGGAGAATGTGAAGTGGTCGATTTCCTATGGGAAAATATAATTTGCAAGTTCGTAATACCAAAAGAGTGTTTCTACCAACTTTTCAGTAACACAAAATTATGTCACCGGAAAGTAGGAGACTATCTGTATAGGATGAAATATGAAATGACATGTGGTCGTCTATGGAAAAGACACGTGGAATCCAAGACAGAGATGACCGAAGACTGAACACAGCCATTCCGCTTGTCACCGGAAACGATAACGTTCATAAAGGTATATTAAATGTTTCGTGCCCGATAGCATTTAATAGGGAATACTTTGTAGCATTAAGAGCGGCGGTCCATTACTGAGAATTTAGCATTTATGTTCATCGTTACATCTTCATCAATGACCTTCATAATTGACATTAAAGAAGAGCACGATCCTAGTACCTCCTTCCCTAGACATAACTATAAATAGTAAGCTCAGTTATCATTGTAAGTGACATGATTTTTCTGGCTAAATTTACACTACATTCTATACAAAGCTTAATACAATCTTACTTTTTTGCTTTTTGATCTCATCATTGCTCTTCAATTATCGCATTATTTCAGGATCAAATTAGTTCACTTGTCTAAAAACCCCGTATAAATTCAACTGTATTGTTTTACGGGTAAACAATTATAAATAAAATTAAACAACAACACGAATGATCTACACGACCTTGAACAAAAACAAAGATTATAAATTTTATATATATATATATTATCAGTGTAAAAAAATTACATAATGTAGTTTTAACTATTCTGGTTGGTAATTTCATGATTGCATTAAAAGATTATAAATATTATGGCTTTTAAGATGATTTGATACTGTAAACTTTCTGTACACTGTAAATGTATTATTAGTTAGTAAACCATAAAAAATATGTCAACTATTCTTATGTCAGTCTTCTATATTTTGTTGTCCTTTTTTCTTCTCTTTAATTGTGTGTGTTGGTTGTGGGGGGGGGGGGGGGGG
>ML428582.1:2318-24739 GCA_005239525.1 Nicotiana knightiana | reverse complement strand
GGTGGTTGTTTATGATTTCTAGAAATACCCAAAGTTGGACTTCAATGCGGCATATTATATAGACTAAAAACTTAGACCCGTTTTAGGTTTCATTTATTAAAAGTCAAGTGTTCTGATACTAGTTTCCAACTCATTAGTCAGGATTTCTACAGAAAATTCTCAATCAGTTATTTTGGCTGCTTACTTTTTCTGTTGTCAACAACTTGTTCCTATATATTTTCATTTCAAAGCATTCCACATTGATTCTAGATGGAAGACTTCAAATAATAACAAACTCTCTGCCCAATTGAAACTTAATTTGATTTAGTCCAAGTTGCCTAAACCTTTAAGCTGATAATATAGATGTCCATGTCAATAAGACGTAAAAGCAAGGGATGCTTAGCATCATGGATTATTTTAAATGCAGATGTGCTTAAGATAACATTAGTCAAAAGTCCACACCGCCCACTCTTATGACTTGGAGGAAGGAGTTCTCAATGGTCTAATTTGGATGCTTTTTCAACACCTTTGAAAGAGAGATTCTACAAGCCCCTTGTTACCGACTTTAACTCTGGACGACCTTATGATATGGCGAACCTTACGTTCAAGTATTTTGAAAAATATTTTTTTTATTAATTCATTTTTCTTCAATTGAGAAAAAAATACTTTTTTTATCAAGAGAAGAAAAATATTTTTCAAAATATTTTTTAATCTTCCTCTTCTTTACTTTATTCCCCGTCCCTACCAACTCACATCAATCCAACCCCACCCCACCCAACGCACTCCCCACCCCTACCCCCTACCCACCCCAACCCCCACCCTACCCTTGAGCCCCCATCATCCATCCTTAATAGAAATATTATTAAAAATACTTTTTTCTCGTATTGTAGATAGAGTTTTTTTTTCCTATTTTAACAAAATGAGTATCTTTTCTTTTCATGATGTAAAAAAGTATGTTTCTTTCAATTCAACAAAAAAACACTTTCTTTTCACGATGTAGAAAACATATTTTCTTTCATTTCAACAAAATGAGTATTTTCTTTTTATGATGTAGAAAAAATATTTTCTTTCATTTCAACAAAATTGATATTTTCCTTGTATGATGTAGAAAAAATATTTTTTTCGTTTTAACAAAATGTAGTAGAATTATATTTTAATTCATTTCAACAAAATAAATATTTTTTTATCATATAGTAAAAGTATTTTCTTTCATCTTAACAAAATATAGAAGAATATTATTTTAATTCATTTCAACAAAATGAATATATTTTTTTTCATAATGTAGAAATATATTTTCTTTCGCTTCAACAAAATGTACTAAAAAGTATTTTCTTATTTCAACAAAATGAGTATTTGCTTTTTATGATGCGCAAAAAATATTTTCTTTTTTTTTTCAACAAATGAGTACTTTTTCATATTGTAAAAAGAGTATTTTTTTTAATTTTATTTCAACAAAAAAAAGAGTATTTTCTTTTTAGTCATGGAGCTCAAATTTCAATGTTCTTATGTGAAAAAGTATATTAACTTATTAATTCATTTGAATTTATGTAAAAATTGTAGAAGAATAATAGAATTGTGGAAACACTAAAAAAGAAATTTCGGAAAAAAAATTTCTATTCATCAACTAAAAATTGTAAAATAAATGTTAACACTATTCACTTTCCAAAAAAATACTTTCCAAAAAAAATATTTTTCTTCGTGCCAAATCGAAGTCGTGCAAACAACCTCCAGAAATACAAAATAGTACTGCCTACAGAGGCTTGATATGGTGCGACCAATAGTGAAAGTTTAATGCAAATAGCTTAGATGTTATTTTCTGTTTATTACAAATATTTTTGTTAAGAGTACTAACTTTTCTGGTTTCGGGGTAGGTTCCTCTAAAGGATGGTCCAGTACTCCAATTTGTGTAGAAACTGGAAGTAAAAACAAAAAAGGAAAAAGAAACGTAGGAGATGGAAGACGTGTGGTCGTCCTTGCTATGTCAGTCGTTTCAACTTTCAAAGTATTAAAGATTCGTCTAACTGTTGATTTTCCATAAATCATATACTCCTATACACTTATTTACAAACGTACAATTGTACAATGAGAAACGAGCTCACATAGAAAGTTACAACTAATAATTTCCAACCTTTTCTTTTCCAACAGGGTGTATACTAATGAGTTAATTCCTTGGATGATTCAAGTTATAGAAATAACTTAATATAGCCACTTTTATTTTATTTAAGATGATAAAATCGTTCAATTTTAACTTCGTCTCTTAAAAAGTAACTCTAGCTAGAAAAGCCTATTTCTCTAACTGAATTATTACATAGCAGCCATGTTATGCTAAAACCCATTTTTTAAATACAAAACTAATTTATTCTGACCCGACGCAAATTGGGTTTGCCATAAAATAAATGAAACTGATCAAAATTTGTTCAATCCATGTCTCACATCAGTCATCTTCGTTCCTTCTTCCCGTTTGTTTACCTTAAAAATGAATAACAATTGAATTTATACGCTGTTATAAAAATATCTGGATTAATTTAATACAAGTCATCAATGACATTAGATTAAGCAAATAAGAGATATAATAAATGGCCAAATCAATGATAAGAGTCAGTCCGAGCTCGATTAATGACTTAACGAGGAACCTGCCCTCGGTTCCGAACTTGCGCTTATGAAGAATTTATGAACAAAAATAAGAATTTTGAATAACTTTTTGAAACAGATAGAACAAAAGTATATTCCCTTGGTATGCGTGTTACAATGTGTTCAATGAATAATTAGCTTCCCTGTATATAGTAGGGAAATTTTGCCCTAGGTACAATTCTAAGAAAGGTAAAACCCTTCTTTCTCGCCAATTACTTATTTTCTGCCGATACGAGCAGAGATTCACGCCGTGATATCCGGTTGGACATGGGTATCACGACTCTTTGTTAGTCGTTTGAGATTGTTTGGTAATGCTCTCTGAAGTCTTGAGACTTGAAACGAGCCTTGGGGGCGTGGTCCCGACTGCTCCGAGGGTAGGTGTCTAGCTCAGGCCCTGATACAGGAGGCTCCTGGTTTTGATTTTGATTCCTTATGGTCGCGTTCCGGCTTCGTTTGCCTTATCGGGAAACCGAGGTGCTCATTGGACTCGATTTTACCCGTATACAGATAATCTCCTAATTTCTCAGAGAGTAGGTTTTGCAGAAATGATAGGAAACGGCATATGTTCTCCGGTTCCTTCCTTCGTCGCTACGACGAAGGAGCCGAAATGTCACGTCAGTCGTGTCGTTCTGACTTCGAACACGTGTCGCTCATCGGCTGGTTGCCCCAGAATGTGAAGCATCGCCTATTTCCCTATAAAAGCTTTCACCCATTGTTCTTTTTCTACCTCTCGACTAAACTATTACCTTCGAACTTTCCAGCCATCATTAAACCTCCTTCAAACATTCATATCTTCATCCTTGTTCTTCAATTTCCATAGTGATTCCTAGGCTTTTACCCAAATCTCTTTCAAATCTTCATACTCTGTTCTTCATATTCAAAACTTGTTCTTTTGAAACTTCGCATTCTTTATTCAAATTTTCAAATCTCCCCAGATAAAGATGGCTAAAACATTCAAAGTTTTTCCTCAACAAGTTGCCTCTTCATCTTCCCAACCGGCCGTCGGTACCGAGGAGGTTGCTCCTAAAGTAGTTTCCCTCGAAATGACTTCTCCCGAGGTGGCTGCTAACAAACCGGCCCCGAGCCTCCCTTGAATGTGTTCATTCTGGGAGATGCTCAATTGTAGACGACTTTAAAGTCGAGAAACCCTCACGCAAACAGGACAAGGGTGAAGTAGTACAAAGGTACGTATGCTCTGTGGCTGAAGTCATTCTTTCCATTGTTCTAAAGGACTGCAATTGGGAGGGCAAGGAGGTAGTAGTCCCTGGGCCCGAGGATGCCATTACTACACACGTAAAGGGTACTTACATATTTATGTTTACCCCTTCACATTGGGCCTGGTGGACCCGATCATTCTGGACTTTTGCAGGAGGTACGAGGTGTGCCTCTAGAAAATCCATCAATTGTTATAGAGGATCATGATCCTCCTCTGCCACTTCGTGAACAAGACCGGGTCTTGTAGGTTCACGATCGACCACCTACTTCGATTATACAATCACCAAATGATTCGAATGGGTCTAATCAAGCTTATTCACCGGGCCAGCAAGGCCCCATTTTTGAGTATTTACAAAGACCAAGACCGGGGCTGGCAGGGATTCTTCATTCGAGTGAAGACCAATGATTTGATTCCCCTCGAATACATGCCATTCCCTAATAAATGGAATGCGTCTCATTAGTGCAATCTTTCTTTAATCGTCAAAATTCTTTTTTCTTAAGTTTCTTCCTTCTCATTCATATTTGTGGTCGTGTAGCTGTCGCCCGGGTTCCAAATGAGGTTTCCCGGCTAAAGGAATGTATTGAAAGCATTTGTACTCAAATGATGTATTCCGAGCGCACATGGCGCGAGCTTTAGAAGGGTCGATAGGGGGTTCGTTCTCATGGTAAGACTTCTTTCCGAGTAGTTAATACCGCGCTTCTATCTTTTATTACACTAACTTCTCTTCCCCTTTGTTATTGCAGGTTTGCCTAAGACCACCAAACTTAGGCATTTGGAAGGGAACGAGGACGTGTCCCCGTTCGTTGATCCCTTCGTTGCAGGGCAGCTCGGAGCTGCCACGGAAGAAAAGAAGAAAAGGAAGAGAAAACCTTCTTGATCCCCGGTCTCCGAGGTGAAGAAACCAAATAAGAAGGTGTCATGCAAGCATAGGAGGAGCTCTATCTCCCTGCGTGCCGGATTCTGATTCTCTCCTCCAGCTTAGGGACGAGCCGGAGGATGAGCTTATTTTTGTTAACCATGGGACGACCTTTCCCGGGGGGTAGGAGGTATCCGAAGGGGAGACTCGTGAAGTCAACCCCCCTCAAACTCAAGAGATCGATGTGGAGACCGGGGGTTGGACTCCCCAGAACGCCGGCTCCAATCCGAAGGAAGCGCCCGGTGTAATAGAGATTTAGGGGACACCCTCCTACACAAAGTCCATGCTCGAGGAGGCCCAAGAGAGAAAAGAGAAGTCCAATGAAGGGGTTCATGGTGTGGACGATCCCCTTCACTCTGTTTTTCGATAGTATGGACTCATCTTCTTTGGAAGACTTCTCCGGGCTGGGCGACCTAGAAGGTCCGAAGAAGGACAAATCCTCAAAAGTTAGTCGGCCGATCTTGAACCCGAAATTGATCAACCAGTTACCTTCTCTGAATGTGGACCCCGGTCGCAAGAGATCAGTTATTCTAACCGTCTCGAAGGATGCCCGGGTTTTGTCTCCTCGTGTGGGGATAACTAGCTGCCTCAAATGCCTTAGGACCGAGGAGAAGCAGACAAAAATAAATGAGGTGAATGTGCCGTGACTTGTCAATGAGGCGTAGCAGGCACTGAACCGGGTAAGGTATCATTATTTTCCATCGATCTTTACTCAGGCTTTGATGTTTCTCACGTTTTTTATCTTTTTGCAAGCCTTTGTACTTCATCACGAAAGCTTTCTTCGGTACCGGGTTGAGGTCAATCACATTGAGCCTGAGATCAAGGAGCTTGCCCAGGAAAGGGACTTGTACAAGCTTCTCAATGAGCAACACAAAGGGGTCGTTAAGAACTTCCAGACTCAGCTGGAAGTAGCTCAGAAAGGAGCATCGATCTTAAGGCGGGAGCACGCCAAATTGGTTGAAAAGGTAAAGGATTTTAAAGTTAGAAATGAGGATACGATTGCAGTGGATAACGATAATACCTCACTGGTCCTGCAGAAGATCGACAAAATCGGCCAACTCCGAAAGTAGATGAACGAGATCCAAGTAATGGATGACGGGTTGAAAAGCAAGATGGACCTGCTAGCCTCTGAGAAGGAGACCACCCAGGCCAAGCTGTCTGCCGTAGAAGTTCAACTTCAGGTGGTAGAGGAAAACGGTAATAAGCGGGCTCAACAAAATTAGGATCTCCGAACATAACTAGGCTCGGCCATCGCTAAATGGAACGCTCTTGGTAAATATCTCAAAGTAATAAGGTTCAAGTTTGAGATAACCTCGGCCGATGCTGACGAGATGGTGGCTCAATATAAGGCTGATGTCGAAGCAGCCGAGGCCCACTTGAAAACCATTGCTCAGTACGTGAGGTGATTATCCCAAAGGGAGACCCTAAAAGAGATCCATGCCTGAGGTTTTGACTTATCTGCCGAAATCGAGGAGACGAAAAATCTTGAGGCCGAGGCGAAAAAGCTAGCTAAACCTGAAGGTGAAGAGGGCTATGAGGGCTTTGCAGAATCCGAAGGCCTCGATGGTTCTGGTGACGAATTAGGCTCCGGTGAAGATCAGGCGTAAATTCCTAAGGATTTTTTAGATTTTGTATTCTGTACATATCTTTAGTTCAGTTCAAGGCCGTTTTTGTTGGGCCCTTATAAATATATTCCGGGATACATAAAATTTCCCCCTTTTGGAAATTTCAAGTCTCTACTATCTTAGCATCTATTTATAATTGCAAATATTTCTAATACCTTAGCACATAATGAAACGTAGTAATAAGTCATTTATTTTTCGTTGGTCCGAACAGAACCTGACCTCGATACAGTTCTTGCTCGAAACTTTTGAAAACTCGAGGTTATCGGAAGTTTCCCAAGATTCTTAAGTGTTCTTAGATGATGCCTCTGCCGAGGGTAACCTTTTAGCTGGTTTAGAATTTTTTGAAGGACTTACGTTTTGATTACGGGTTTCGGACGTCTCCGAACCATTTTTTAGGGTGGTCGTGGCCTTATAGGTTGTAAAGACCTGACCGGTTTTTTTGATCCATTTGGAGGTTTAAGGTCTCGATCAGCTTTGTATTATGTGTTATGACGTGCGTGTGTGGTCATGCTCGGTTTTCAGATGATTCGAGATCAATTTGGAAGAAGGATTCTTGTTTTAGAAGCATAAGTGATAAGAGTTGGGGAGTTTGAATTTTGTGTAGACGACTCTAAAATTGTGTTTGATAATTACAATAGCTTCGTATGGTGATTTTAGACTTAGGCGTGCGTACGGATTTGGATTTGGATGTGGAGGTTCGTAGAGTAAATTGAAGCATTTTGGTGAAAATTGGAAAATTGAAATTTTGGAAGGTTGGGAGGTATGACCGGGAGTTGAATTTTTTGATATCGGCTCGAATTGCGATTCTGAGAGTTAGATTAGGCCCGTTATATCATTTGTGACTTGCATGCAAAATTCAACGTGATTCCATGTTGTTTTGATATGTTTTGACACGAGTTTTGGAAGTTGGAAGATTTGAAAGTTCATAAGTTCGATTGAGGTGCGATTCGTAGTTTTGATATTGTTTGATGTTATTTGAGGAATCAAGTAGGTCTATGTTATATTATGGAACTAGTTGGTATGTTTGGACGGGGTCCCAGGGCGTGTTTCAGAGGCCATTTTCTTATGTTTTTGAATGGTGAATTTCTGGTGTCTGGTGTCCTTCTCTGTGATCGCGTAGGTGTAGTTGCAATCGCGAAGTCCGTTTGGTAGGATGGACCTTTTTCCTATTTTCGTGCGTAAGGATCAGTCAGCAATCACGTGTGTGTGAGTGATTGCTTCTTCGCGCTTGCATTGGGCCTTCCGCGTTCGCGTAATGTTGACCTTGCTGGGGAGGCCGACACTTTGTTCTTCGCATTCGCATAGCTATGTACGTGATTGCGTACCTTGAGGCAATGATGAAACGCATTCACCTTTCGTCTTTCGCGATTTCCTAATGCATTATTTTTGGTGGGTTTTGTCGTTTCTTCGCGATCGCATTATTTCTTCCGTGATCGCAATGTGCAAATACCTGGGTAGCAGAATATATTTTTCCAAATCGTGGGTTTGGACATTTTATTATATCTTGAGTTGTAGACCTCTAATTTTAGCAATGTTTCATAGTTTTTTCAATCCAATAATTGGGGGTAGCCGTTTGGGGCTTGATAGTCCCCGGGTAGGAATAGCCCTTAGGATCGACGCTTTAAGAAGCAAAAGTATGTAATAGCAAGGTAGAAACTTCTTCTCATTTCTATGTGTAACCTACAAGATTGGAAGTATGTAAAAACTTGTATTATGGCTAAGGTGTCCTATGAGGGCACGGTTCACTTGACCGTCTGGCCCTTACAATAAATCCTAACCAGCGAGCTTTGACTGTTACAGCACAAAGTTTCCTTCTTTCCTTGCTATGAAGCTTGACCCGAGCTTTGGTTGTTGCCTGCAAGTGTTAGTCCGATTCATAATATTATAGAAAGGTGAACGAGATCGTACCTTAGCAGTAGTACCTCTTTAAGTGTGTCACGTTCTAGTTGTTTGGTAGCTGTGCACCGTTTCCTTCTTCGAGTTTGTATGAACCTTTATCGATAATACCGATGACTCGTATGGTCATTCCCAATTTGATCCCAGCTTCCCCTCGCTCGGGTTTCGGGTGTGCAGTGTTACTCTCTTAAAACCAAGTCCCTGCTATTGAAGTGTCGGAGGTTGGCTCTCCGGTTGTAATATATATCTATTCGCTATTTCTGGGCGGCCAACCGGACTAGGGCGGCCTCGCGTCTCTCATCCAATAGTTCCAGGCTCGTACTCATGGCCTCACCTTTTGATTCTTTTGTTGCATATTGGAACCTAAGGATCGGTTCTCCCACTTCGATCGGTAATAAAGCTTCGTTACCGTAGACCGATGAAAATAGAGTGGCCCAGGTACTGGATTTTGAGGTTGTATGGTATGCCCACAAGACCAATGAGGCTCGATTTTGAAGTATGGTCTTGTTTGTAGATTTTTCCTGTCTAATCCCACTAGGGTGATAGGGCGTTGACAAGATATTTTTGATCTTATTGTCCTAAAAAAAAATTGTTTACTTTGCTGCCGATGAATTGCTTCTTGTTATCACACACTATCTCAACCGGTATTCTGAACCTGCATATTGTGTGATCCCAAATGAAGTCTACAACTTATTTTTCCCGAACCTTCTCGAACGCTTGACTTTCGACCCACTTAGAAAATATTTGGCCATAAAGAATATGAATTGGGCCTTACCGGGTGCCCACGATTGGGGACTAACATGTCCATTCCCCACTTCATGAACGGCCAACGGGACAAGACTGAATGTAGTAGCTCTCGCGGTTGATGGATAATTGGTGCATGCCTATAACAGCCATCACATCTCCGTACAAAGTCCTTTGCATCTTTCTCCATGTTGATCAAGTAATAGCCGGCTCTGATTATCTTATGAACCAAAGATTCTGCCCCCGAATGGTTTTCGAGGGTGCCTTCGTGAACTCCCTCAAAACATATTCGGCGTCTCCCGACCCCAAGCATATGGCGAGTGGTCCATCGAATGTTCTTCTGAATAGAGTACCTTCGGACATGCAAAACCTGGTTGCCTTCGTGCGCAGAGCTCTCAATTCTTTAGGATCTGAGGGCAACATTCGGTTTACTAGTCGTTGATAAGTGGCGCTGATGTTTTTTAGTCCGAATGCTGTTATATTATAAAAGTAGGTGCCGAATTTAGTGGTAAAGGAAGTTTTTTCTTGATCACTCGGGTCCATTGGATTTTGTTGTATCCGAAATAGGTGTCAAGAAAGCCGAGTATCTCGTGCCCAGTCATTGCATCGATCATGTGATCAATGTTAGCAAAAGGAAAAGAGTCCTTGGGGCACGCCTTGTTCAAGTCTTTGTAATATATGCACATTCATAATTTACTTCCCATTATAGGCACTACTACTACGTTAGCTAACCAATCCGGGTACTTAACTTCCCGAATGGAATCTATTCTAAGGAGTTTAGATACCTCGTCTTTGATGAATTCATTCTTGACTTTGGACTGAGACCTCATTTTCTGTTTAACCGGGTGGAAGTTCAGATCCAAGCTTAGCTTATGAGTGGTTATTTATGGCGGAATCCATGTCATGTCAAGATGGGACCAAGTGAAACAATCTACGTTAACTATAGGGAATTTAATGTGTTTTTTCTTGTGCTCGAGAGTTAATCTCGCGCCAAGGTATACATTTCGATCGGTCAAGTGTTAGATCAATATGACTTGCTCCAGCTCCTCGACTATTGATTTGGTGGCATCAGAATCGTCAGGGGTGATGAGCAACCTAGGAAATCCGTAATCATCATCCTCGCCTGCTTCTTGCTTCTCCGGTTCGGTCGAGGCAGGTGTCAGTGATTGCTATATAGTTTCTTCCTTCCTAACCGAATCTGGGTTCTTTAATGTGGCGAGTGCGGATATCGGGATCACCTCATCGACCGCAAACATTTCTTTTGCAGTCGACTACTCTCTATAAACCGTCTTGATCCCTTCCGGTGTGGGGAACTTCAGTGCCCAGTGTAGTGTCGAGGGTATTTCCCTCATGTTGTGAATCCATGGCCTTCCGAATAAAGCATTATATCTCATATCCCCTTCAATCTCATAGAACTTTGTTTCCTGAATGGTGCCGACAGTGTTAGCCGGCATGGTTATCTCTCCTTTAGTAGTTTCGCGTGCCATGTTGAATCCGTTTAAAACCCTGACTGCAGGCACTACTTGCTCTTGTAGACCTAGCTGCTCTACGACCCCCAATCTGATGATATTGGCCGAGCTACCTGGATCAATTAACACATGCTTGACTCGAGATTTATATATACGTACATATATTACCTGTGCATCATTATGCGGTTGCATGATGCCTTCAGCGTCCTCATCATTGAAAGAGATGTTCCCTTCCAGTATGTAATCTTGGGTTCATTTTTCCCTTGTAATGGACACCTTAGTGCTCTTTAGCATTGGCCCTTACGGGACGTCGATTCCACCAATGATCATGTTAATGATGTGCTGAGGTTCCTCTTGCTCGGTCTATTTGTTGGAGTTCCTATTCCTGAAGTGATTTTTGGCTCGATCACTCAGAAATCCCGGAGATGCCCGTTATTGAATAACCGGGTCACTTCTTCTCTTAGTTGTCGGCAATCTTTGGTCCTGTGGTGGTGAGTGCCATGATACTTACACATCAGGTTGGGGTCTCTTTGGGTAGGATCAGACTGCAATGGCCGAGGCCACTTGGTATCTTTGATGCATCCTAAGGAAGATAACGATGCCGACAACATCGATACTAAAGTTGTATTCCAATAATCTCGGTGCCTTCCTGTCCCCGAGTGGCCTGTCGAAACTGTTTTTACTCATGAGTCCCCGGATATTGTGGCCTTGATCACTCTTTTTTTAATTCCTCGCAGGGTTATGTCCGGATCCTCTACCCCTTCGATCTCCGTTATACGGTTGATAACAATCTATGTTCGGTCTTGGTTCATGATTGATGACTCTTTTAGACCTTTCATTAGTTCTAATGGGATAAATGCACCCGAAGGGTGCCCCGAGCTGATCATCCTCGACTCTGATTATCGATTGGTACCTGTTATGGACGTCAGCCCAAGTTACTGCCGGGTACTCTATCAAATTCTGTTTTAGCTGCTGTGAAGCCAAGGAGCTTTGGGGGTTGAGTCCTTGAGTGAACGCATGAATGGCCCAATCTTCTGCAACCGGAGGCAGGTCCATTCGTCCATTTGAATCCTTGAGATGAAGTCCCTGAGCATTTCATTATCTCTTTGTTTCACTTTGAATAGGTCTGATTTTCTGGTCTCCACTTTGATGGCCCTAACGTGAGCTTTTACGAAGTCATCTGCAAGCATAGCAAACGAATCAATGGAATTAGATGGTAAGTTGTGATACCATAATCATTTATCCTTTCGACAGGGTAACTCCGAACGTTTTCAGCAAGACCGACTCAATTTCGTTATCTTCTAAGTCATTTCCCTTGATGGAACACGTGTAGGAGGTCACATGTTTATTTTGATTCGTGTTTCCGTTATACTTTGGAATTTCGGGCATACAGAACTTCTTCAAGATTGGTTTTGGTGCCGCGCTCGGAGGGAAAGGCTTTTGGATAAATTTCTTGGAATCCAGGCCTTTCAATATCATGAGTGCTCCTGGGATTTGATCAACTCTGGAGTTGTAGGTCTCCACTTTTTTGTCGTTGACTTTGATCTTCTTTTCCCCCGATTCCACTTGCTTAGTCAGTTCCTCAAGCATCTTTATTATTTCGGGGTTGGTCCCAGGTTCAACTTCACCCGGCCGTTCCGTGGTTTGTTCATTTCTTCGGGTGTTTTTCTGGGATGGTTGGGATTTGACTCTGCTGAGGGCGCGTCTTTGATTCTGCAGGGGCTATCGCCGCCTGTTAAGCTTGTAATATTTCGAAGATCACCCATATATTGATCCTATAGCCTTCACCATCGTGCGTACCCCGGGCTGTTGATTGCGCTTGTCCACGAACGTTTTTGTCGGGTTCGGTCGACAAGTTTGCATCGATGACCACATGTGAGTTGGCATCGATTGGATCCGCGACCGGGACTCCGTTGGGGTCAACAGGAGGCACCTCGTTGCTGGGCATTATATTGTTGTTTTATCCATGGTGGCCAGACTCAACATCAATGTTCACGTGAGCAGATTGAGAGTTTGACATTCTTAAGTTGACCTGAAAGCAAAACCTCACGGAACAAGTGTAAAACAGATTGCGTTATGGAAATTCGTATCAAATTACCACTATTATCCTTAGCCCCACTGTGGGCGCCAAAGTATTTACCCATAAAAACGGATAACAGGTGAATTTATATGCGCTTTAAGAATGTTGATTATTTAATACAAGTGATCATAACGTTAGATTAAGCAAATAAAAGACGTAATAAATGGCCAAACCAACGATAAGAGTGAGTCTGAGCTCGGGTAATGGCTGCCTTCGGTTCCAAGCTTTCACTTATGAAGAGCTTATGAACAAAAACAAGAACTTTGAATAACTTTTAGAAACAGAGAGAACATAAGTAAATTGCCTTGGTATGCGTGTTACAATGTATTCAATGAATAATTAGCTTCCCCTTAATATAGTTGGAGAGTTTTGCCCTAGGTACAATTCTAAGAATGGTAAAACCTTATTTCTCGCTAATCACTGATTTCTGCCGATACGCATCGAGATTCACGCTGTGATATCCGGTTGGGCACGGATATCATGACCCTTTGTTAGTCGTGTGAGATCGTGTGGTAATGCTCTCCGAAGTCTTGGGACTCGAACCAGACCTGCGGGATATGGTCCCGACGGCTCCGAGGATAGGTGTCTAGCTTGGGCCCTGATACAGGAAGCTCCTGGTCTTTATTCCAACTCCTTATGGTCGCGTTCCTACTCCGTTTGTCTCACCAAAAAACCGGAGCACTCGATTTTACCCGTATACACCATTTCTTCTTAGAAATCATTTTGGTGTGAACTGCTGGTTTTGAATTTAAGTTCCAGGATAGAGTTGCATTTATCCTATATCATTGATGAGTGGAAGTGATTATTTTTATGCTCTAAAATAAATTAGTAAATATTTAGCATTAGTGCTTATGACTGAAGCAGTTGACTATGCCGTTTAACGTCTTTTCATAAAATTATCTAGGGTCTGTTTCGAGCTAATTTTGGTAGTGAATACATATTCAGATGATTATAATATTTTTTCCAGCCAGAAAATTAACGGAACTTAACCTGATCTTCACTCCACAAAGCCTGCTGATTCATCCCTTGGATATATTGATCATAAGTTATCAATTCAGTTGAGTGACTCAAGTCACGAATGGAGATAAAAACATCACTACTTGACAAACAGAAGCGATTTCACTTGCTATATTTTCAAGAAATAACATACCAAAGCCATATAAAACAAGTAGGTAGATTAATCATTGCATTTACCCAGAATAATCAATCAAATTTTCTAATATAACTTAATTTCGGAACTAGAAGTCCCACACCGAAAAATTGAGCAAGTTTTGAATCACACTACTAAAAATTCGGGAAAAAACGACCACAAAAAGCAATCAAAGTTGGTCCCTAAACAGTGAAAAGCGACCAAAATGCGTCCAAACAGGCTTGGTCGCTATTTTGTTGGTCCCTTTACCAAGAGACCAAAGTTGGTCTTAGCGACCAACTTTGGTCTCTATGTTAAATTGACCAAATATTTCGGGTATCAAAAAAAGAGACCAACTTTGGTCGCTATATTATTTTAATAATATAAATTTAGTGACCAAATTTGGTCTCTATTTTTAAATTATGCTATTTATTTATTTATATTATACAAAATATAGCGACCAACTTTGGTCTGTAAATAAAATATAATATTTTAAAATCTGAAAAATAGCGACCACAGTTGGTCGCTTTTTTATTAATTAATTTAATTTATTTTAAACAGAAGCGACCACAATTGGTCGTTAATTTCCAGAAAAAATAATCTTTTTACTAATTTATTTAATTTTTTTAAACCAAAGAGACCACAATTGGTCGCTAATTTCCAGAAAAAATATTTTTTTTAATAACATAATGACCAAAGTTGGTCGCTATTCTGGAAATCTGGGTTAGTTAGCGACCACCTTTGGTCGCTATTCTGGAAATTTGGGTTTAATAGCGGTCAACTTTGGTCGCTTTTCTGGGTTTATTTTGGCAGAAACTGTCTATTTTGGCAGCCACACCACCTGCTAGCATACCAAATCCTATTACAACAACAACAACAATAATACTAACACAACAACACCAACAATACTAACACAACAATAATACGAACTAACAACACAACAACAACAACATTAAAACCAATAGTAAAACANCAACAACGTATAAAGTTCAATAAAACTAACACATTTAACTAACAAAACTAAGTTAACACTTATTACAAGCCCATTCCAAAACGGACCAAAGTTCTATTGTCTAGTTCAAAGTATATAAAAGTACTCAATGACTGTTTCATTCTATATCATTATCATCACTGTCTGATGAATCTTCATTATCAAGATGGTAATGAAAAGGGTCATTTCGTGGTGGACGAGAAGAACGATCACGGGGAGGACGGGAGGAACTAACACGGGGAGGACGGAAGGAACGCTCACGTTCAAGTTGAGCCTCTGGTGATGGCTCGCAATATTGGGGAATCGGAAAAGCTCCAGAAGCTAGGAGAGATTTAAGCTGAGCTTGCATACCTTCGTACTGAGCTTGCATGCCTTGGTACTGAGCTTGCATGCTAACGTACTGAGCATCTCTAAGCCTTTCTCGTTCCTTGGATGCTTCTAGCTCGCTTGTGAGCTTTGTCACAGTCTCCCGCATAGTGGAGAGGCTCTCCCCATCAAGTTGCTCGGCTTGCGAGGAAGTTCCTATTCCTTGCATTACACAGTGATAGCGGTGGAACTTCTTATTAGGAAGCCCGCATACCTTCCCAGATTTTGCACCGCCAGCCGCCTGCATCCATAGTCTTTCTACATCCTCCTCCGAAATATGGATTGGCTCGCCCGACTCATTAGGTGGTTGACTGCATATGAATTCCTCCATGTCAACTCTAAAGTGATCCTATAAGAAATTTTTTATTTAATTAGTATTTGAAAGATTATATTAGAGTATGTCAGAATAATTAATGAAAAGAGAAAACTTACATGTACAGTCGATGATCGGTCGTCGACCCACCTTTCTGGATCAGTCTCTTTCTTTTACTTGACAATATGAGTCTCCTTGAACAACTCATCTTGCTTCATTGGACGACCCATCTTCTTTTCCTGAAAATTCATAAATTATAGTTAATAAACAGAATAGATATACTTTGAAAATTAAAATAAATGAATAAGTTACGTACCAATCTTCTTTTTATAGTCCCTTGGCTGATCGTACCTCCAGTGTGCAAGGAGCCTCCCTTCTCGGATGCACGAGCTTTCTTTTCTTTTTTGCTCTTCTTTAAGAACTCCGCGGGAAGCCACTGCCTTTGCAAATCCCTCCAAAAATCATCAAGAAACCAGTTAGGCTTCTGGTTGTACAGTCTAGCGTTGGAGAAACTATGCGACAACCGCTTTCGAGCCTTAAGATTAAAATTGTGTGCCACCTCCGTGCTATAGCGATGTTCCCATACACACTTGCTCTGTATTTCAAAAGTTAAATATTGTATGAAAATATCATAAATATAAATAATTATAAAGCTTAAAAGAAAATTTATACCTTAAATTCATTGAAAATTTGCTCCTTCAGCGAGAATGGGAATTCGCTCCAACTCGTATAAGGGGCATCATAAAGCTTTCTGGTGGCGTTGGTGATTATCCTCGTAGTAGTGTTACTCGGGATGAACCTGCAATTTAACAAAAAAAATACATTAATATATTAGTACAAACTGTACAAAATAATAAACGTAAAAAAATCAAGTTGCTCTTACCCATCACCCTCAAGGACTATGATGATCCTTCCATACTTATCCTTATGCACCTCCTCATCATCATCAGCATCATCGTCGGAAACAGGTACATTAGATGCATGTGTGGAATGTGTAGGGGGGTTAGAGCTAGTATCTCGCAGGCGAAGGCCTGTAAGATATGGAGCCGATGAGGAAGATGGTTGTGATCCCTGTGACTGCGACATCGTGGGATCGACCGGAAGCTGCTGTGATACTGATGCCTCTGACCCCCGTGGGTTTGGCACCAGTGGCTGTGACCCACGTGGTTGTGACCCCCGTGGCTGTGACCTGGATGGATGTGAGCCATGTGCTCGTGAGGCAGCTGGACTGTATGCTGACGTACTGTCCTAGGGCCCTGTGCTGAAATACCCGGTGTCTGCACAAAGATATAGCTGGGCTGGTGATGCTGTGGCGCCTCATTATATCTATTGGGTGGAGTATAAGACACAGGCGGCGCCTGTGAAGAGGGTGGAAAAGAGGGAGGATAAGAGGGAGGAGTATCTTCTACTCTCCTCTTTCCCTTCTTAGCCTTTCCTTTACCCCGAGAACCCGTAGGGTCATCGTTACCTCGACCCTTGCCTGTCATCTGCATAAAAATTACATATTTAGATTGAAACATATAATAAAATAGCTATAAAATGAGAAGTAGTAAAGAAACCAACTTTTTAAAGCTCATCGACGTATTGTTCCTCGTCCGAGGATTCTTCTTCCGAACTAGTTTGTGCTTCATCAGTTGATTCTTCTTCAACATTTTCTATTATTGTTACTTCATCTATGTCAACTTCTTCCAATATGTGTGCAGGATGTTCCAAATCATTTTCTAAAAGTTCGTCCACTATTTGGTGAACACTGGAGATATCGTTTTGATAAGCAACATCTAACATATTCTCGACTTCCACCCTACCTACAGGTTTAGTTTTAATTACAACCCACCAATCTGACTTATTCCGCCGCAATGGATAAGGAGCATAATACACTTGCCTAACATTATGTGCAATAATGAAAGGATCATAGCGATCATACTCCCTCGTATGATTAACCTCAATTATGTTGTATTGGTTGTGTACTCTTGTACCTCTTGTTGGATGTGGGTCAAACCACTTGCATCTAAAGAGTATCAATTTCTTATATGGATAACCAGTATATTTTAGTTCAATTATTTCTTTGAGCACACCATAATAATCAATATCTCCAACTTGGTTGCCATCACCTCCTTGAACCCACACCCCGCTGTTGTTGCTATTTTTATTTTTAGAGCAATCCTCTGTGTGAAACTTGTAACCATTCACAACGTACTTAGACATTGTTCTGACCTAAAGCCCAGGTCCCCAAGATATATCTTTCAAAAATTGATTTACACCATTATTTGGTTCGTTTACCTACGTATTGTTAAAAAAAAAATTCATAAGTTGGCGTAACTTCCAAACACTGTTTACCTACATAGTGTTAGAATATTATATGGATAAACTTACAACTTGTTTGAACCACGTATCAAATCCCGTATATACAGCATCTTGGCCAAATTGACCCACGAAGTGACTGTGACACATCAAATATTTTTAGTAGTTGCATTGAGATGTAATCAAATTAAATTTAATTACTTGATAACTAGTAAATCAATACTTACTTAAGAAACGGTGTAACTTTGGGGAAATTTAGTAACACATGAAGTGTACCTGACTTGTACTCCATATCACTCAAACTTCTCTTTCTAACATCCTTAGAACATCGGCCTGGTTGATTGAATATGGACATAGGCGGATATAATGGATCATTCACACATTGGACCGTGTTCCTATTAGGCCTATTCCTAGAACATCTCACCTTACTCTCAAAATAATAAGAGCGAAAATGAGAAGTTTCCTTTGCAAGATAAGCTTCGCGTATAGATCCTTCTATCCTATTCCTCTGCTTAACAAATTGTTTGCATCTGCCAATTGTCCTACATAATTTCAGGTTAGCCAAGAACATTCTAATACCACAGAAATTTACATGAAACTTATCATTTTACCTCTCAAAAGGATACATCCATCTGCATTGAACATGCCCTCTAAGTCTTGCCTCGTGTACAAGGTGGATTGGAAGGTGTTCCATCACATAATAAAAACTACATGGAAATATCTTTTCCAGCTTCGTAGATGTTACACGAATGTTCTGATCCATCCGGATTAGGCTTTCTTCCCTTAATGTGGAAGAACACAAGTCTTTGAAAAACAAACTAATCTTTGTGATGGGTTTCTAGATTCTTTCAGGCAAACCACAAATNATCAACTTTTTTTCCAAGATTCGACGCATAACCCTCAGGCATATTCAATTTCGTTACCCAATCACAAATTTGCTTTCTTTCCTCCAAAGTGAATGTGTAACTTGCTTTGGGCTTGAATATCTTACCATTGTTTGTTGTTTGCAAGTGTAATTCAGGGCGCCTGCAATATTCTTGTAAGTCCATTCTAGCCTTTAGGTTATCCTTTGTCTTTCCTTTAACATCCATCACTGTGTTGAACAAATTATCAAAATAATTCTTCTCAATATGCATGACATCAAGGTTATGACGGAGAAGATTATCCTTCCAATAAGGCAATTCCCAAAATATACCCTGTTTCGTTCAATTATGACGATGGCCGTATCCAGGGAATTTATAAGGTGGAACATCAGTAACTTTACTGAAGTGCTGAACCTTCTCCCAAATTTCCTCACCTGATAGTATCGGAGGTGGAGAATCAAGCTCCACTGTATTTTTTTTTTGAATGCATTTCTCATCCTTCTAAACTTATGATCATGAGGCAAGAATCGACGATGACAGTCAGACCATGATTGCTTTCGGCCATGTTTCAAAGTGAACGCTTTAGTATGTTCCATGCAGTACGGACAAGCTAGCCTACCAGCAGTCATCCACCCTGACAACATTCCATACGCAGGAAAATCGTTAATTGTCCACATTAAATTAGCACACAAATTAAAATTCTGCTTGGTTGATATGTCATATGTTTCAACACCATCATACCAAAATTCTTTCAGCTCATCAATCAAAGGTTGCAAATATACATCAATAATACTTTTCGGATTACGTGGACCGGGGATAATGCAATTTAAGAATATATATGGACTAGTCATGCACAACTCGGGTGGTAGATTATAAGGTGTAAGAAAGACAGGCCAGCATGAATAAGGTGTCCAGATATAGAAAAAGGCGTGAAGCCATCCGCACACAGACCCAACCGAATGTTCCTTGGTTCACTAGCAAAATCTGGATATGTCCTATCAAAGTGCTTCCAAGCTTCTCCATCTGAAGGATGACACATAACACCTGGTGGTCTTCTATTTTTAAAGTGCCATATCATATGAGAAGCAGAACTTTCTGATGCATAAAACCTCTTTAACCTAGGTATAAGAGGTAAATAATGCATCGCCTTGATAGCGACCATTTTTCCGCTGGAAAGCCTCTTGAAACGAGGCTTGTGGCAAAATTTACAACTGTCTAAATCTGCATTATCTTTATAATATAACATGCAACCACCTTCACAACAATCAATTCTCATTGACGAAAGTCCTAACTTAGAAACCAATCTCTTTGCCTTATAGAAATCATCAGGTAAGCTGATATCAGGGTCAACTAGTTCAGTCATAAGGTCAATGAAAGAGTCCATGGCTGCCTGAGAAATATTCCAATCAGATTTTATACTTAGTAATCTAACTGCAACAGACAACTCAGAGTGCGAACTTCCTTCCTTTAATGGACAACTAGCTTCCTCTAATTGTTTAAAAAAAACATTTTGCGTCATCATTAGGGGTTTGTTCAACGTTTTCAGTGGGCTCACTCCCAAATTGCATCCCAAAAGCATCCGCAACCATATCGTGCATTCTAGAATCATAATTTGTATTCTCCACCGACCTACTACTTTCACCCGCAACCATGTTATGAAATATCCCATTGCTACCATCGACCTCTCCATGATAAGTCCACACAAAGTAATTCGCTATAAACCCCTTCCTATAAAGATGAACTTTAACTTCCTCCGATTTTTCAAACCTCATACAGTCGCACTTAACACAAGGGCACCTAATTAATCCATCTTTTTGGTATGGTGGAAGTTCCATTGCATGTCTAACAAAGACCTCAACACCTTCTACAAATTCCTCCCGCAATCCCCGCCGATTAGGATAATTCCTATTGTACATCCAAGTACGATGTTCCATCTATAAAAATAAAATAAGAACAAATTAATTTAGCTAATTCATATCCTAATCGTTTTTAGTTAATTAATTCATATCCTAAAGGTTCAACTCATATCCTAAATGTTCAATTCATATCCCAAAGGTTCAACTCATATCCTAAATGTTCAATTCATATCCTAAAGACAATACATGTTTAAATCTAACTAAACTAAATTCAACACTAATTAAACTAATTAGTTAATAAAATTATTTAACAAATCTAATTAAAACAAGACCTTAAACCCTAATCCTCAATAAAATACAATGTTCACAAAATTGAAACACTAAATCAAACAATAAAATACAATGTTTATACATATATAACTATTTGTATAGATGTTCCATCTACACAAATAAAATAAGAACAAATTAATTTAGTTAATTCATATCCTAATCGTTTTTAGTTAATTAATTCATATCCTAAAGGTTCAACTCATATCCTAAATGTTCAATTCATATCTTAAAGACAATACATAATTTAAATCTAATTAAACTAAATTCAACACTCATTAAACTAATTAGTTAATAAAATTATTTAACAAATCTAATTAAAACAAGACCTTAAACCCTAATCCTCAATAAAATACAATGTTCACAAAATTGAAACACTAAATCAAACAATAAACTACAATGTTTATACATCTATAAACTATTTGTATAGATGTTCCATCTATACAAATAAAACAAGAACAAATTAATTTAATTAATTCATATCCTAATCGTTTTTAGTTAATTAATTCATATCCTAAAGGTTCAACTCATATCCTAAATGTTCAATTCATATCCTAAAGAAAATACATAATTTAAATCTAACTAAACTAAATTCAACACTAATTAAACTAACTAGTTAATAAAATTATTTAACAAATCTAATTAAAACAAGACCTTAAACCCTAATACTCAATGAAATACAATGTTCACATAATTGAAACACTAAATCAAACAATAAACTACAATGTTGACATAATTGAAACTAAAACTAGAAAAAGATTCAAGATTCAAGTTCAAACTTACCTTTTTTTAAGGTGGAGAATGAGAGATAGTGTGGTGGGGGGCGGAGTGGCGCCGACAAGGGGAGGTCCGGCGAGCAGTGGTCCGGCAGTGGGTGGGCGGCGGCAGTGGGAGTGAGAGAGAAGGGGAGGGAGGGAAAGAGAGGAGAAGGAAAATTTTTGGGGAGATAATATTAAAAATGGGGGATTTTGCATCCGTACCACTTTTTTTGCCACGTTTTAGTTTGTACCCGCTTTTGTAAAAAAAATTGCATCCGTACAAAAATTTCAGCATACGGGGGTGAAGTTCCCGCAGTTACACCGGGGAACTTCAGCTCTAGAGCTGGAGTTTTTTTCTTTGTAAATGGGGAACTTCAGCATACGGGGCTGAAGTTCCCCCAACCGAAGTTTTTGTCTTTGTAAATGGGGAACTTCAGCATACGGGGCTGTAGCTCCCCAGTTATAAAGACAAAAACTTCAGCATACGGGCTGAAGTTCCACCAGTTACACTGGGGAACTTCAGCACTAGAGCTGATGTTTTGTCTTTTGTAAATGGGGAACTTTAGCGTACGGGGCTGAAGTTCCCAAGTTATAAAGACAACAACTTCAGCATACGGGGCTGAAGTTCCCTAGTTTACAAAGACAAATATTTTATTTTTANTATAATGGCATCTATGTAAAGTAATTTTTTAAGTTATATTTAAGTATATGACTAATTTAATACGCATACATAAATTATATTGTAATTGATGATCAATCTTATACATTACTAAGTACGAATAATTAATGAATTGATAAATCAATATAAATAATATAAATGTAATCCGTTAACACTTTTGTAACACAAGAGATGAATACGTTATAATATACTCTAACATGCTATATATGGAGTTAAAATTGTACAACGAAGCGTATTATGTTAGTGTGTGTATGTATATAACATTCATTCATCACTACGTTA